>JAPDSC010099994.1:1776-23294 GCA_026290005.1 Latrodectus geometricus | reverse complement strand
GATTTTTAAATTTTCAAATTTTTTAATTACCATTATTATTTTCAGTTATACCGAGGACTTTCAATAACAGACTGATTTTGTCTGGTGGGTGTACAGTTTTTTCTAATAGAGGTATCACCTGCAAAAGCGTAGGGTAAGCTTTGAAGATCAAATTAATTTCTTTTAAAAGAATAATTATTGTATGAATGTTTTCCAAAGAACCGAGATCAGGGAAGGTGGAGGTGGGGTCAAGAGAGTTTGGGGTTTGTTTATTTACATTGGTCGCTACCATCTGAGCGAATGAAATATTTTTGGTCACCGTAGTAGATGATAGGGGTTTTAGCAACATTTTTGTTTTTGTTAACTGGGTTTGCCGGGCAGCCAGCATAGGACGCAGTATGAGCATTTCCACAATTGCAACATTTTGGGATATCAATTTTTTTGTGAGGGCACTCTTTAGAAGAGTGCTTCTCACCACATTTAGCGCAGTTGGGTTTTATTGGGTTGTTCGGAAAGTTATTTCGTTTTATAAGAAAATGAAAAAGATATAGCGAATAAATATTTTATTGAATTGTATATTGTCGATTCTAGTCCAATACCTTTTACCATCTTTCTAGTCGTACCTGATTTCATTCTCATAAAATTGTTGGTTTTCACAAGCACAAAATTTATTCAGTTGGGGAAAAACGAAATGATTTTCCGAACAACCTAATAGATGGCAACTGGCTGAGTTATGACCATAACCCTGACAATTGAAGCATTGAATCGGTCTGCTATTAATAAATTTTTCAATTTTTATTAAGAGGTGCATTACCTCTTTTACTTCATACATTTTTTGTGCAGCTTCATTGGGATTTAAAGTGACTAAGAAGCAAGGGATTGGTTTTTTTACCCTGTGTTTTTTCATAACTGAAACAGATACTATATCAATCCCTTTATTTAATAGATCTTCACTTATAAGCTCAAGGGGGTGTTACTGGGAAGACCTTTTATCACTACCTTGACAGGTTTCTGAAGCCCATTTTTTATAACTAAGCATTCTATTTGATTGTCTAATAAAAACTAGTTACTTTCCTGTGTATTTCTATGGTTTCGGGGAAAACCTTAAGGAATTCACCAGACAGTTTGGCTTTAAGATTTATATCACAGTTATTTTTTAAGTCATTGCTTAAAAAATAACAAATTAAAATCACAAATTAAACTTGTGATTTGTTTTTATCTTAACTAGAATGGGTGGAACATTATTTTTAGGGGTGGAGTTAGACGGGACCTCATTTTGGTCAGAATTAATTTTATTTAGTAGGGAAATCTTATTTTGTGTAACCGTTTCTTGACTGGGGGTAATAATTTGAACATTAACAGTTTTTTTTTTTGGCCTTATGTACTCCTCTTCATCACTCAAATTAGTGATAGTTCTTTTACCCCTAGTTGGGGTACCATTTATCTGCCAACACTACTGGTGCTTGGCAATTGCGAATAACTATATACAATATTATCATTATTTTCAGCATTACAACTATTATTTTCATTTGCACAATTATCAGAAAAACCAATAACAGCTATTAACATCATTCCATTTGCATGATTAATGGATGCGTTTACAGAATTAGAACACATATTATCATTCACATTTGAACACATATTATCATTACAGTAATTTGAATTTTTTACAACATTACATTCATTATTTAATCGAGTTTTAGAATTATTTTTATTTCTATTAGTATTAAGAATTGGCCATTTATTTTTATTTTTAATATTTTTAGAAGATTTTTTTTAATTAGAATTGGCTTTGGCCTTTGTATTAGGTTTTTCATTTTTATTAAAAACAATATCAATATCCGTATCAGAATTAAACACATTATTATTAATTTTAGAATCATCATGCAAGGAACAATTTGAAATCAAACAATAACCAAATTGGGAACACTTACTTCTTGGCTGCATAGAAATGCATGTTGGTATAGTTGATTTACATAAATCCAGTGTTGATTGGCGTGATAATTCACATCAACAGATTCCATTCCTTCCATAATTCTCTTATTAGTAGTTGCTAGAATTTGTAGGAGCTCACTTTTTGGAATCAATTCTAGTAACGTGTTACACCTTTCCAATTGAATAATCGGAACACTAGGATTAAGGCAGCGTAGTTGATCCATATTCGGCACAACACTTTTAATGGAAGCTTGTCTCAGATTACTATATTTCGGTGAATCAGGGTTAGCACCCTGCATGTTGCCTTCGTTAACCCCAACAGGCATTACACCTGGCACACTATTATCACAGATCACTTGGTGGCCCAGAAAAGGGCCTTTACGACTTGGCATATCACAACTATCACCTTAAGGTGGAAATTCAGCGTAGTCCATTTGTTCAGAAATTAATCCAAGAGGTTGATCATCATTACTAAAGGAAAGGACTAGCATCGAAGGTAGCAGACCCTCAATGGGTCTATCGGCTGCGCTGCCATTGGCGGGGAGAGGCAGTACGAGGTAAGGTAACATCTGGTTTACTCGGAGGTCGCACACAAAAGTAAAAACACGTCTTGCACTTGCAAGGTTCAGGTCGGGAAAAGTTACTATTGCGAATGCAATAAGTAATTTTCATGATCAAATTAAAAAAAAAAATTAGTTTACAAATCGATGCTTTGAATTTATTGAAATATCGCTTCTGTTCATTATTTTTATGTAGTTTTAACAGTATAAATTAAATAGAAATATATAAATGAACATGCTTTGTATTAGCGTGAAAGTGCATAATGGTCCCTCCCACAACAAATATTCTCTAACGATGACTCTAAAATCTGCAATCACATATTGTGCATTAAAAGTTATAAATTTTAAAAAAATATTTAACTATTCTATGTATTTATCAAATTATGTTAACCTTACATTTATCCCACAAGGGGATTATAAAAATTTTTGTAAATAGTGGAAAAGATATATTTTTTACATCAAACGGAAATTGTAAAAAAGGCGTTTTACAATGCCTTTCTTTGTCTAATACAGTGTTTCTCAACCTTTTAGTATTCACGGCCCAATTTTCAATCAAAATTTTCATCGCGCCCCCCCCCTCCCCACCGCATACAAAAAAATATATACAATAATAATGTATTTTGAGTATTTTGGCGCTAAACTTACACTACAACCTTAATTTTAAACTTTACAAATTACCAAGAATACCAAAATTTATTGACATTTTGCAACACCGATCCTCAGCATTGAAAAAACAAGAATCCTATGCTTTTTTATCGCTCTTGCGTCCCGCTATGTCTCGGCATTCTCACGGTTTCGCGAGAAGTTTGGAGTTGTCTGGAATTTGTCTGGTCAGCAAAAAATTAAGCTAGGAGCGTGCGCAGATGTGAACAAATGTTTTCTCATAGGGAGAAGGAGAAAGTTCTATGACGCCAATTTCAATTCCAGGCAATCTCATTCGAGTTGATCTTTCTATTGCTATTGAATCTATTTTGGATGTGTATATTATATATATTTTCGTGCAATTGCAATTCACCGTAATAAATATTCACGGCAGCAGACTTATGCAGAATCATGGATAAATTTTTAAGCAGGCGTAAGCGAGCATTAGACGATAGACAAGCATCAACAAGTACACAGATAAGCGTGGTTCCGAAAATAAAATCAAGAAAATATTCTCAAGAATACTTAAATTTTGGGTTCACTAGTACTGAAGTAAATGAAGAAGAAAGGCCCCTGTGTATCATTTGCTCAAAAATGTTGGTGGCAGACAGCATGAAACCTAATAAACTTAAACCTCATTTGGAAATGCTTCATAATGAGTACGTAAACAAACCCAGAGAATTCTTCGAATTAAAATTAAAATCATATGAAAAGCAAAAATCATTGTTTAAAAAAACTTTGTCTGTGAATGAACAAGCTTTAATTGCCTCTTACAAAGTTTCACATAAAATAGTCAGATGTAAAAAGCCTCACACCATTGGTGAAGAGCTTATTTTGCCAGCCGCGATTGATATTGTAGAAATTATGTTTGGAGATAATTTTGCAAAACAAATGCAGTCTATACCTCTTTCAAATGATAATGTTGCCCGTCGAATTGCAGATATAGCTGAAGATGTAGAGTGTCAGCTTTTGTCGAAGTTGAGTTACAAATTGTTTTCAATACAACTCGATGAGGCAACAGATAGTAATAAAGATGCTCTTTTCATTGCCTATGTTAGATTTTGTGGTGAGTCAGTAGTAGAAGAATTACTTTTCTGCAAACCAATAGAACTCAAAGCAACAGCACTCGCTTTATTTGCTATCTTAAATGATTTTATGAACGAGGCAAACATAGAATGGAAAAATTGCATCGGAATATGCACGGATGGTGCTCGTTCTATGTCAGGAAGATTCCAAAGTATTCAAGCACTTGTGAAACAAAAATCGCCACAGTGCGTCTGGACATATTGCATGATCCACAGAGAAGCTTTGGCTTCCAAAGAAATGAGTCCTGGTTTGAATATTGTGTTAACTACGGTTGTAACCGTAGTAAATTATATAAAAATGAGACCCCTGAAATCAAGAATCTTTTCCGCACTTTTAAAGACATGGGTGCAGAACATTCAGTGTTTATTTGGGTACAGTACATTCAGTGTCACTATTTTATTGCGAGGCAAGATGGTTATCACAAGGGAAATTTTTGCAACGTGTTTATGAATTAAGAGAAGAAATCGCCGTTTTCCTAGAAGAGGAAAACAGACCGGAAGCTGAGAATTTTCGCGATAGTTTATTTGTGTTGAAATTGAGCTACATGGTCGACATATTCGAGAAATTAAATAACTCGAATCTTCAACTGCACGGAGCAAATACACATATATATTGATACGAGTGATAAAGTTAATGCTTTTTGTAGGAAATTGGAATTGTGGAGCAGAAATTTAAAGCAAGAAAACTTAACGATGTTTGCAAATTTGAATGATTGTATTAAAACTTACAAGGCTGAAGAACAACATGTAAAAGTTGTTTTTGTAACCATTGAAAATCATTTAGCAATGCTAGCAAAGAATTTTAAAAAGTACTTTCTTGTTGAAGACAAACTGATATCAAGTTACAAGTGGGTGAGGGATCCATTTCAAAATACTCCCGAAGGACTCTCAATCGAAGAGAAGAAACCTTCATAGACTTCACGGCAAGCGGCGAAACCAAAAGACAATTTAGTAATAAATCATTCTTTGAATTTTGGGCAGGAGTGGATGATGAGTTTTCTGCACTAAAAACAAGGGCATTTCGCATTCTACTACCATTTTCAACATCTTACCTTTGTGAAACTGGATTTTCTGTGGTGGCTTCTTTGAAGACAAAATATAGATCTCAGCTAAATATAGAAAAAGAACTGAGAGTGTCTATTTCTAATATTAAACCCTCCTTCGAAAAACTTGGCTCTCATAGACAGGCCCAAGGAAGTCACTAATAATTATTAAATTTGTTTTAATTTAGTAAATTGTTTTAATTTAATAAGTTAATTATTAAATATGTCGAAATGTATTTTGTTTTGTATGTGTGTGTGTGTTCTTTCCTTTCAGTCACTTAATCAATTTTTTTAAATAACATTTTCTCTTGGATATGATCGCGCCCCCCCATTAGTGTGCTCGCGCCCCCCTAGGGGGTCGCGCCCCACAGGTTGAGAATCACTGGTCTAATATTTATTGCCTTAATAATAGCTGTACGCAGACTTCTCAAATTATGCAGGAAAGTATTTACTATCTTACGTGGTAAAAGAGAGCGATAAAAAAATGAAAAAATTGCAATTTTAAGATTAAAATACATTTCTGCATTTTGCAAATAAACATGTTATTTGCTCTAAAATTGTAATAAAATTTTAATTAATGAAAATTTTCGTAAAATTAACCTAATGTTTTTAATTTTCATTATTGAATAGGCTGAATAAGTTTCATAATTATATCACTCTGTTTTCCAAATATAATGCAAGAAGATTATATTTTAATTTGGATTGCGTATTATTTTTATTGGTTTAGTAAATGCAAAATAAGATTCCACAAGAACAACAAATCCAAGAAACAGTAATATGAAAACTACCAGCTATTACTAATGAAAAAGTATTGTATAAAAAAAATTGTATACTCATGCTACACTGTATGCAGTTTGTGAAAATAATATATAATCAGAATGCGTATTTTATTGTCGTTTGCAAAATTGACATAAAATATGCAAGTAATGTCTCAGTTATAATCATAATGTGTTTTGCGACTTGGAAAATTAAGTAAAGTCATTAAAATTACTGTCAGAAATGACCTACAAATTTAGGCAGTGGTTTGATTAATATCAGAATAAAGAAAACAATTTTTATTGCGAGGTCCATTGGAGTAAATGAGATCATAGCTAAAAATATTAGCTGTAATTTTTTTTTAGTTCAAGCGTTTTTATTTTTTATGATGATCGTAGATGGTTGGGTTTTTCTTAGACTAAGTTTAGTTTGGACTTTCTTTTCATAATTTTTTATATTACCGTATTTTATTTCCTTAATATAGTTTTTACTTAAAACTTGGCAATAACTAACATTTTTATTAATTTTTTCTTTCTAAATTATAACTTAAGGGAAGAAAAAAACAATTAATCGATAATTTTTTGTGTACTTCAAATTTTTAAAGTTTGAGTAACAAAATAAGCGATTTCTCTTCTTTTTTTTTTTTTTAGCTAATAAAATATCTTGCTGACGACGTGCCGAAATTCATTATTTTTATTTATTTAGTGTGCATTTTTAGATATTATTTGTATTTTATGAGTAGTAAAATTTTCAAAGAATTCTTTGTGAATAATTATGAGTTTTTTGTCTTGAGAAATTTATCATTTCTTTAGAAAGATTTATATTGTTTTAGAGAAATGTTTTGTACACGTGAGGATTTATTTTAATTTCCCAAATAATTTTTCTTTACTTTTATTTAAATGTTTGTAATTTATTTTTTACCGGAAGTGTAAATCATTTAATAGATCACAGTGACGAAATCAGACATTTAGATTAATCTACATGTATCATTATATGAATTACTATGTACATAACGATTTTTTAAAATTTTCATAAATAAAGAAAACTTTCATTATTATGAAAGTTTCACAATGCATCAAATGAGATGTAATAATATCTCATTTGATGCAGAGTAGAAAAATTACTATATTATTGCAAATGATATGATATGGATGATTTTCAGGATGTTTCATATTTAACTAACGGCTGAGCATCCGAAACGAATTAAATACATTACAATACAGTAATTGTAAATAGTTTTAAAGATTTAAGTGAACTGATAGTACCCTTAACATTAACCTGTTGGAAGAACAAAGCATATAGCAGGGAAGCTGCTTTTACTTCATGAATTAAAAATGTCAGTAGAAGAAAAGTGACTAGTAGGAGGAGTCAGGAGGCGGTGAGGGTACGGCCAGAAGACGTACTCTCATTAATCGATATCAGTAAGCCGTCCGGAAAGAGTGGAAATCATGCAATTAATATTTTTGAAAAGTGTTATTAGGGTTCAAGAAACCCACCTAAGGGGTGGAAACAGAATCAACATTCCTAATTACAGCTGCATTAGGACTGACATTGAGGTGGTGGAACCGCCAGATATTTAAAAATTGCTTCAAGCTCAACATTATTGAAATTTCAAGCAATTCCTTTGAAAATACAGAAATAATCATCAATACTGTAAATGACATTAAACTCGTACTTGCATCCATATATTTACCACCTCAAAACACCCTGGTCTCACAGGAACTGAACAGTTTACTCAATCATGAAAATTCCACCCTCATCTATGGAGACTTCAATTCCAAACACCCAAGCTGTAAACCTCATAACCGATCCAACAACAACGGTAGATTACTATACAGCTATGTCAGCAGCAGCAGTAATCTCGACAACTTTGCCCCAGAAGAACCTGTACACCACAGCTATGGTAATGCTGCGAGTTCCATCATCGATTTTGCAATCTTGAAAAACAACACCGTATTTCAATGTGGCTCCATTGCTGAGCTCTCTTGTGATGATAACCCGGTCATACTGGATATTGGTCCGCACAATGTCCCCCACTCCATGAAAGGTTCGTTACTACCATCAACTGGGAGAAATTCAAGGATAGTCTAAGTGAGGCAATAACCGGAAATACTAAAATCACTAATAAAACAAAAATTAATAAAGCAGTAAAAAACCTAGAAATTAAAATTAATAACTCCATTAATAGCAGCAGCAAGACCAAAAGCTTCACACCTAAATATACATCGTTACCCAGAGAATTAAAGGAATTAATTAAAGCAAAAAATAAAATAAGAAAACGTTGGTAGAATAACCTAGATCCAAGCAACAAAACACATCTTAACAAGGCTCTAAAGAACATACAAAAACAAACTTCTAGAACAACGTAACCAACGCTGGGCTGAGTACCTAAAATTGCTTCAACAGGAAGACAATTCACTCTTTTAAGCTTTGAAAAAAATCAGAACCATCGATTACACTCTCCCTCCTATCAGCAACTCACAGGGACCCGTTTACAGCAATAAAGAAAATTGGGAAGTTTCTGCAGACACTCTAGAAGACGCACTACAAATCAATGCTCAAGCGTATGACAATAACCAAATATCCATCGTCAACAGAGTCGTCCATGAATTCTTCGTAACTCAAGAAAATCCGTCCCATCCAGATAATTTAACATCACCCATGGAAGTAATAAAATTAATCAAAAACTTGAATGCCAAGAAAGCGGTTTGACCAGACAACATAAGAAATATTATATTAAAGAATCTCCTACTTAAGGCAATAACTTACATTACAAAAAATTTTAATCGATATCTCACTTTGGACTACTTCCCTAAAGCTTGGAGAAAATCAATTTCTGTCTTTATTCCAAAACTTGAAATGGACAAAAAATTTCCACAGAATTATCGGCCCATTTCTTTACTGTGGACCATATCCAAAATCTTCGCGAGAATTATTTATGCAAAAGTCCTCAAGCATTGCGAGGACCATCATATAATTTAAGATTAACAGTTTGGATTTCGCTGAAACCACTCCACTATCCATCAACTCCTGCGGGTAATTAATACCATCAATGATGGTTTTAACAACGACATCAAAACTGCTGGGGTATTCCAGGATGTTAAAAGGGCTTTTGATAAGATTTGGCATAAAGACCTTATCTACAAACTAATACAATTCAAATTCCCAACCTATATCGTTAACATCTTATGGCATTATCTCAGCAGCAGATCATTTACTGTGAGGATTCAGGATTGTTACACTGAACCCAAACCAATGCATGCAGGAGTCCGGCAGGGGAGCGTTCTAGGACTGATGTTGTACTCTATTTATATTAGTGACATCCCACCATCTCATGCTGTCACAGTATGCTTATTCGCTGAGGACACAGCTATTTTAGCTCAACATAACAACGTCAAATTTCTCAGGAATAAGCTACAAAAATATCTTAGAGTACTCCAAGTCTGGTTGAACAGGTGGAGAATTGAGCTCAACGTCTCGAAAACTGCAGCCATCATATTCTAGAAAGGAAACTTTCGGCGACGTCCAAACAAACTGATCATTAAAGGACAGGAGGTAGATTGGGAGCAGAGAACCAAGTACTTGGGAGTAATATTGGACATTAAATTAACCTTCAAGCCTCACAGAGATAAAATAGCTTATGATTTTAACACTGCACTTGTATTGCTTTACACTTACTTAACAAACGGTCCAAACTTTCACTTAAAAATAAAATTTTAGAGACAAATCATTCTCCCGAAAATAACATACGTTAGCCAAATTTGGAAACAAGCTGCCAACACTCATATCAATTCCATTCAAGTAACGCAAAATAAAATATTAAGACAAATCACCGATGCCCCCCTGGTATGACTCAAATTTTACGCTCCATAAGGACCTAAGGATCCATAAGGACCTATATCAAGACTATCAGGGAACACATAGAAGATCTTAGCAAGAAAATTTTCTCAGAAATCGAAAGTAATAATAACCCACTAATTAAGTCGCAATTAATTGTTACAAGTGAATAATATTTACTAAGTGAAAAATACCACATCTCACAAAACTGTCCAATCACAGCCCGTCGTGGACGATAGGACACACTCCATTTTTTCTATAAATACCCTGTAGATATGGATTATTGAAATCTAGGTTAAAAGCCGCGCGCTGAGGGGGAAATCTCTCTCCCACATCAAAAATCAATTTTTTCTGTAGATATTTTTCTTTCATTCTATTGAAGAACTGCATTCTCCTGTTTTCCTATCTCATTCAAGGATACTACGCTATATATCATATAGATGTTTTGAATTTTCCTTATTGAATCATGTGAAACAGATCACTGTTTTTAAAATATTATTCAGGTAGAATAAATTTCGTTTTGCTTTATGTATTACTTTTATTTCTTAAGTATATGAAAACAAAATCATGAATCTTGATTAACAATAGTAAGAAATATCAATTTTCAACTACCAGGCTTTTTTTACAAAATTACCTGAAATTTCTTTTCGACACACTTCTATATACTGTTTTATTAATGTTAAAATCGCGTAATCGATTGTCAATTGAGCATTGACAGTAGGTGCGCGTTTGTAACAATATATGTATCAAGTATGTGTGGCAGTGTTCCAACACCTCTCCCACAACTGTCCAATCCCAATAGCGCTGAAGCAAGAGGTCATATCAATTGTACATGCCCTCTTGCTTCAGCGCTTTTGTTTGCGTAAAATCGCGTATTCTTTTGTTTTTTGCGCATTGACAATACGCGTTAGTAATCTCAGAATTTCAATTATATGTAAGCAGTGTGAGAGTATACAATTACAGAAATTACTGAATCGTCAACACTGTTAACGACATTAAACTCGTACTTGCATCCATATATTTACCATCTCAAAACACACTGGGCTCACAGGAACTGGGCAGTTTACTCAATCACGAAAGCTACGCCCTCATCTTTGGAGACTTCAATTCCAAACACCCAAGTTGGAGTCCTCATAACTGATCCAACAACAACGGAAGACTACTATACAGCTATGTCAACAGCAGTAATCTCGACAACTTTGCCCAGAACCTTCTCACCAACTCATATGATTTTTTGTATATCTCATAGTAATATAATAGAACAAATCAAACATTTCAAGTAATTTGTAATAAATTTGTCATTTGTAATCTGTCCAATTATTACATACATTTTTGTACGAGGTGTATTTATTACAGGATTAAAAATTTCAAATATCATTCACATATTTTTGTAGGTGTATTTATTACAGGATTAAATTTTCAATCATTATTCACTAAGGCCACGTTTCACGTGATTATATGCTTGTGTTTGCTGTGTCGGTTAGCATAATGCTCAAAAAAGAAAAATCCTTTGCTGCTAATGTAATTTAATCACTTACAAATGGAGTATCTTATAAATTTTTATGCTAAAAAGAAAATATTCTTAATATTAGATTAATATCGAATGTTTATTTTTCTAAATCGAAAGAGATTCCATAAACCATATATGTTTATTAGATTTTAAAATTAAAATTATTTCTAAATATACGACAAAGAAATAATTTTCCTTAAAGTACAACAATAAAAAATTTATTTCTGCGAAAAATATTTTTGAGGTGATTTTTCTTGAAATATAAAATTCGTTAATAAGTCTGTCACAATATTTCGAATTTTCTTTTAGAGAGTCCGTGGTGAACATTAACTTGCTGGAAACACACTCAATGTCATTTAAAACTTTCTTTTAATATTTTTATAGTCTCTATTTTCATGACAGCTAGAGATTCTTTGGTAAGATCAAGAGCGTTCTTGGTGAACATAAACTTGCTGGGAAGAATGTGTTTTAAAACTTTTCTATTAAAAGCCGTATAGTTTCTATTCTTTAATTTCATGGCAATGGGAGATTCTTTGGTACATCATACCATTTTTTTCTGAAGCATCCTCTTCAGAATCTTTGTGTTTCAGAAGCTTAGAATTCTATAATAAACTTGGACTTGTTGAAATATCGAAGCATATAGCAGCGAAGCTACTTTTACTTCTTCATCAGAGAGAGGGGAAAAAAATATGTAAATAAAACTTTATAATAAACTTATTTTTATTTATGCTTTCTATATGATATATTATGGTAGAGGCTGGTTCTTAATAAATTGGGTTATATATTTTCAAATGATTAAGATGTCATTGATTTACATATCCCATTGTGAATAGTTTACTATTGGTCAGAAATTTTTTATAAAATCCACTTTCAAAAGTTAGTAAATTTCATCATTATTAGTTGTTATTCAAGCTTTAATAACATATATTGATGCTGACTTGATGACAGTTTTATCAGTCTTCGTTTCTTTAGTAAAAAAGTTATTCTTAAGCTTTCATTGGTATAAATAGTTGCTTTTATTTTATTTTAGACCAATGTTAATTTCTCTAAAGATATTATATATTACAATAATTAATACTTGAACGAAGGTATGTTAAATAGGGTTAGGTATCATTACTAGGTATCATAAGAATAATTTAAGTCTTTCAGTTTTCGTTTCTTTCTCTCTTTTTAAAGTCTTCGCGTTAAATTATATTTGTAATAACAACACAACTGAATACATTAATAGTATGTTCAAATGTGTTGTGTTTCCAATGAAGAGATCGTAAAGTTACCGGCCGTTCATCAAAGCCCATACTAGCCCTCAACAACACTCAACTAATATAAAATTTAGCAGCACCTTTTTATGAAGAAAATTTAATTTAAAATAAAGTAACATACAGAACAGTTGTTATAATCAATTGATCATATAAAATTGTGCATCTTTTCTTGTTTCATCATCTTATTATTTGGGGACAAATGAGCGAATTGAGGTCCACCTTTTAATCCCCCATTGCTGAACCACGCCCTTTTCCTTTCAACCAACGTATCTTACTTTCAGACTGTATACGTAGAAAGCTGTACGTTAAAGAAAAACCTATGAGGACTCGCATTGTTTGTTTAGCATTGAGTGTATTCTATTCAAACATGCATTTGATTAATAAATTTCATTCTCTATCTACGGGCTGTAATTCATTTTCGAAATTTCTTAGAAGAAATAGGTATTTTGTGCTGTAATATATAATTAATACAGTAAATATATCACAAAAAATTATTTTCCCAATATCCAAAGTGACTGACAAAAATTATAGATAAAAAGAAATATTTAGTGTTAATTTTTAAAGTCTGAAGACAGTTACTAAGTGAAGTTTGTTATTCTTTACTAAAATACACGAAAAGCTTAGGATTCTTTTATTATATAAATACTTCGTCTTATACTAATTGTACGTAGTGGTTTGGAATTCAATATATATTAAAAATCACGAAATAAAATAAAGAAATTAGAAATTGTAGTATCCGATCCAATTAATTACAAAGAATTAATAGTTAATATTTACCCATGTATTAAAACTTTAAGAGATTTGATGAAAAAACATACCATTTATTAACTTATCCAAATTATAAATAATCCCAATTAACTTGAACAAAAACTGTCTTTAATATTAAATAAATAAAGTAATTGTTTTTATAGATGACGATGTTAGCATGAAAATATTTCTTTTCAAAGGCATTGTGAATGGTTGGCACCTTAAAGGATGAGAATGGTAGTTTTACCAACACTGGAAAAGCGGTTCTGGAAATTATGATCAAAACTCACTTTCCAGGAGCTAGGGATATTGATGGCAATGATGGTCAGCATCATATTGGCTGTTTAATCAGAATCGATAGGGGTCATTGGGCCTATGCCAAGAATATCCTCAATTATAATAACTTTAGGTGGGCTATTTCCACTTTCAAGCCTCTGAAGAGTCCTGGCCCTGATGGAATTATGCCCATCATGATGCAGAAGGCTGAAGAGTCAATCATCCCTGTGCTGACTAGAATGTTTAGAGCTAGCCTTCCTATTGTGTACATCCCGAAAATTTGGCAGAAAACTAGGATTGTTTTCATTCCTAAGACTGGAAAGGAATCATATAACCAAGCTAAGTCCTTCAGACCAATTAGTTTATCCTCTTTTTTCTTAAAAATTTTGGAGAAAATTTTTGATAGGCTTGCTAGAGATTACTTGAAAAGTAATTGTCTCTTGCATGACCTACAATTTGCCTATCAGCCAGGCAAATCTACGGAGACTGCTTTACATCAGCTTGAGTCCAAGATTGAAGACTCTCTGGATAGGAAGGAAATAACTTTGGCTGCTTTCTTAGACATTCAGTAAGCTTTTGATAATACCTCACATCTATCCATAATTAATCTCTACGAGCTACAGGGATCAACGACATTTTGGTTAAATAGATTGAGACCCTACTTATGGATAGAATTATTCAACTGAACATCTTTGATGAATCACTTGAGGAAAAGACTACAAGAGGCTGTCCACAAGGAGGTGTTTTATCACCATTACTTTGAAACCTAATTGTAAACAGTCTTATTATGTATCTCAATGATATGGATTACTATACGCAAGGTTATGCTAATGACATTTTCATTCTCGTCCTTGGTAAAGAATTTAATGTAACTTCTCAGCTAATGTAGAATGCCTTAACTTATGTAAGTAAGTGGTGTTTAGAACGGAATCTGATGGTTAGTCCTCAGAAGATCAATCTTGTACTTTTTACACACAAAAGGAAATGGGAGGGTTTTACCATCCCTAAGCTATTTGTTGTATCTATCAATGTTGCTACTGAGGTGAAGTATTTAGGCTTATTTCTTGACCAAAAACTCTCCTGGAATAAGCATATTGATTACAAGATCAACCAAGCCAAGAAATGTATTATGATATGTAAAAGAATGCTTGGTAAAAACTGCGGTCTTCAACCAAAACTGATGTTTTCTATGTACACTGCTGTTATCAGACCTATCATTACGTATGCCTCCATTGTCTGGTGGTGCAAGGTGGAACAGAAAACTGTGAAGGACAAGCTAGGAAGTCTGAAAAGACTGTCTGACCTGTGTATCACAGGAGCTGTTTCCTCTGCACCTACCAGAGCTTTGGAGATTAATTTAGATCTGACTCTTTTTTACATCTTCATATGTAGCACTGCTAGAATAACTGCATATTGAATGATGCAACAAAAGCAACGGTATGATAAGCCTTTATCTAAAGGTCATACCAGTATTACCAAGAAAATAAAGGACCCTATTTTTATGATACCTTCTGACACCATGGAGAAGACCTACGTGTTTGACAGACCTTTTGAGGTTGCTTTTCCAAACAGGTATGAATGGACTGAGAATATGATAAATCTCGATACCAATGATCTCGTCTGGTTTACTGATGGTTCTAGGAAATATAACGTCCCTGGAATCGGGGTGCATGGTATATCACCTAGGGTTAACCTCTTTAGTGGCCTTGGAATATATGCCACTGTATTCCAAGCTGAAGTTCTTGCTATTATTGACTGTCTTTTGTTAAATATTGGAAAAGGCTACCGTGTTAAGCGGATTCTTATCTTTAGTGATAGGCAAGCTGCCTTAAAGGCTCTTAATTCATTCCAAGCTAGATCTAGGATTGTCTTGGAATGTAGAAACCTTCTCAGGGAAATAGCAACCAATAATAAGGTTATCCCAGCTCAGAATTTCTGTCTTCCGCTTCAGGGGTATATCTGGAATACTGCTTTAAATAATTCCTTCGCAAACGTTCGAATTTTGTGAAATGTGTGAAAAGGATTCAACGAATTCTGAATAAAATGTGTGAAGTGAATAAAATGTTATGAACCAGTGACAGGTTCTTCAACTGTCTCCAAAAATCTCCCTCTTCAAAGATCAGGCAGAATGCAATAATTACCACATTATTGTCGGTTAATGTTGTCTGATCGATATTACAGACGTTGAATCTCTTTCACAAAATTGGAATTCAGCGAATTTTTCATTTTAGTAATATTTTAAAACAAATTTAAGCGATATAAAAATTTAAACTATAAATTCAATGGCTTTGATTATTCCATTTTATGTTTTGATAGTAAACAAAACATTCCCACACCGGTGCATTTAAATGAAACATTTCACATCATAATCATACCTTTACAACACATTTTTATTTTTACATTTATTTATCACAAAAGTTCCATGCAAGTCAATCGTTTTTTTCCCCTTTATTTATTTATTTATTTATTTATTTATTTTTTTGAAAATACTAGTAAATCAAAATAATATTTTTTGCTTTAAAAGTCTGAAAAAGTTTATGAAACATATCTTATAACGAACACGCATTTTTTCGTTTAATTTCTTTATTTAGCCATTCAAAATTTATTTCATGTACATAAAACTATCATAAAAGATGCAATTTTTTTAAACAAATTTTCTATTGTTAATTTTATAGTTAAATATTAACTAATCAAATGTAAGGTTATGAAACATATTTAAAATTGCTGAGTAATTTAAAACCTCTAGATTTTCAAAATGTATAAAATGTGTTTATATAATTTTACATTAAATGTGTGTATATATAAAAATATATAAATATGCTTGAGTGTATGTAACACGAGATTTGTTATGATATTACTGTAAAAATTGGAATGAAAATGAATAAATTCTATAAATAATTTCTTTTTGATTTTTTTTTTTTTTTTTGAATTTTATATTATTTTGCAAATCCCATATTATTTAGAAAGTACAAATACCCTTCCATCTGATAATGAAGGTGAATTAATTTACATTAAAAATGCTTTCAAAGAGAAAATTATAAAACATCAGTATTTTAGAAAAAGTTTTAGAAGAAAAACGTAATTTTCAGAAATATAATTATGTGATAAAAATTAATTCCACCGTAAAAAATAATTTTGAGCTAACTTAGAAAATTAAGTTTCAAACTGAACACATTTTTCTTTTTTGCTTCAAAAATAATTAAAATGGGTTTCCTTCGAAAGGAAATGTTATTTTTTCAGAGAAATTTCTAATTTAATTTTTCTGTTATAAGAATCTAAATAAAAGCAAAATAATAAGCATGTCACGAAATTCACTTTCTGAATGCTTAAAATGGATAGAAAGATATTTCTTTTGCTTTTTACCATTTCAGAAAACATATTATAAATTGAAAGAATATTATCATTTTATTCTAACTTTTTACACTGATGTGATTCATTTACATTTTTTTATGAATCACAAATATTTTTATATTTATTTTTCTCATATACGAATATTTATCTAAGTTTTAACAGGTTTGCTAGTTTATATGGTTTTTAACTGCATTTATATTGTATGCTTTGGATGAGAATATCCATGGAGAATAAACGAAGAAATTATTAGCAATATTAAATATTATGGATATCAAAAAACTACCATGCTTAAGATCCTTAAAGAGGTACATTAAAAATTTCTAGACGCTTTCAGAAACTTCGCGTGTAAATGAACATGCCTCGCAAATAATTCAATATCGAAGACTTTTTTGTTGTCACCTTTTTGCTTTTTATAAATGTGTTTGCGCCAAATTTACTCGTTATAAAACCATTTATAAATAAATGGATATACATTATTTTGACTAGTTCATTTCATTGTTTTTTTACACCTTTTAAAATTTTGTTTTAACCCTTCTTTGCATAATGGTGGGAATTTCCATCATAACCTATAATGCCCAAAAATTATATAAAAGAACAAGTTCACTTTCAGTTGATCGTGTTTGGATACCTTTTTAATGTCCATTGCATAAAAAGAAACATAGCTGTCAAAAATAAACAAGTGTCATTATCAGTGCTTAAAGTTGTCTCATTCCGCTGTTTGTTGTAGTTGCAATAAACGTAGGATTTCGTTTATAATTTTGTTTTATTATATTAGAGTTTCTATTGCTAAAAAATTGAAAATGAGTGGAAGAAAGGTTTGTAACACGTGTTTCTGTTATTTTCCTCTTTTATTTCTATTTAGTACTAAGCTAATGATCTAACTTTGGATGATGATGGAAATTTTAGCATATTGTTTTTTGCTAAATTTATGCTATAAATATATACTAAGATTTTTTTAACCATCTTTCCTTTAATTTTGAACATGAATTATATCAACTTGATTTATTTCACCAATAAAGAAAAAATCATGCAAAGAAGGGTTAATAATGATTTCTCAAAACTTTTTCTGCTACTTTTCTAATTGAAAATGGAAAAATAAATATTTACTTTGAATACCCTTCTGTCGTACAAAGAAATTCGTGCATTTACCTTAATAAAACGCATGATATGCTAATCAGAGCATTAGAAAATGAATTTGTTTAGCTAGTGGAATGAACTGGTCTCGATACTTTGTCTAACAAATATTTACCTTTAAGTTACTATTTTGTGTCTTTTCTTTTCAGATAAAGAAGAATTTTTTTTTCAAAATTAAAAGAAAAATTAAGTTTTATAATTCATGTGAAAATTACATAACTCTCTTAGTGTCAACCAGGGACAAAGTCGTTCTGTTTTAACAAAAGGTTACATATTTTTTAAAATAAATATTCGAAACTGAAACATGTCTTATAAATATAATATTCCCAAAATTTTCGAAGTTTTATTGGGACAGTAGCTTTTATTGGAGTCGAAATACATTTATTTTTTTCATGCATTTGTTAAGTTATGTCAATCAATAAAAATGTGAGCTGTCACAATTCGTTATATTTTGAAAGTTTTGTCCGTGGATATTTTCCTTCGGGGTAAGAACTTGAGTGTGTCAGTTCTAACATTCTATAAGAAATAAATGCAGTCAACTAATGAAGAGGATGTACGTTTTTTCGTTTTCAGAAGAGTGTGTGATACGACTGCTATGAGGAAATTTAAGCTGACATCCCTTATGTCATATGATTTTTATTTATGTTTTATGTTTTATGATTTTTATTTTGAGTGAAAAAAAAATGCAGGCTAATATATTTAGTGTATTGAATTTAAATTAAGTTAGAAGTAAAAATGGAGAATATTATCCTAGTGTGTAAAAAGCATAAGAAAATCCTTTATAGACATAATAGTTTATCCTTTATTTACTGAAATTTAAAAATTCCAGACCCTACAATTTTGAAAAAAGTTAAATTATTATTCGTTACTCAGTACTGGAAAATAAAGCAGTTTCTAAGATCTTACGTCAAATATAATTATTTGACTTTTGTTTCGTCTTTAAATGAAGATAATACCATATTTAAAATAATTCAATATGTTATAAATGTATCATTCATTAACTATCAAATTATTGCATACATTTTTTGTAAAAGGAATTTCAATCATTTCCGATTTAAAAAATTTCAACAAACCCATTATTTGCTTTGCCATGGGCCTCATACAATCATGTGATTGTACTAACTCTATTTGTGAATAAAAAACGAACAAGAATAGAATATTACCTCCAGTATTGTTCTCTATTTACACAATTTTAATTTTCATAAGGTAACAGAAAAGTCATCTGAATTTCAAACTTGTGTCAGAAGCTTAATATTCTTCTGTTATAAAAAAATATTTTAACCTACGTTAAAATTAAAATCTTTTAAGTAAATCATATATATTGTAGAACTATTTTTTTCAGGTAAGCAATTATTTTTCTCTAATATAATTTCAATGTTTTTTTTTTTTTAAATAAAATGTAGTTTAATTTTTAGACATTATTTTTAAAATTAATTTTTACTGCCTTTATACATATTTAAAATATATATTTTCTCAAAATAAAGTATTTTTATGAAATCGAATGAGTTTAAAATTTATGAATTGAAATGTAAGGAATTATTCATATAAATTATAAAACAAATATTTTGTTCATTTTTAATAAGCAATTTCAAAAGAAAATAGAATAATTTTCTATAGAATACTTATCAAGGTATTTACTTTTTATAGTTGAATACGAAACCAAAACAATAATATGATAAACCTTAGCAAAATTTATTTGATTTCGTAAATCACCGCAACAATGTTAAAAAATAATAATTAAGAAAGAAACTCATAATAAGCTCAAAACCATGAAAGACAGGAAATTACTTACTTGACAATTACTTTCCCCCCCTTTTCGGATTATTAATGTTGCTGCTTTTTTTTAACATTCTTCTTTTTTATAGTATTTGTTTTTTCTATTAGTTGAACAAATTAATTTTTAACATTTTTTGAATTTAGCTCATTTTTAGTTAAGGTACCAATTTTTATATATCTCTACAGGATTTCAATAAACTGTTGTTTAAGGAAATTTACCAATGCAATTTTAATTTTAAAATATTTCGCAATATGAATATCATCTTCTTCTCTTCTAATAATTTTGTCTCGTATTGAAACCAAATTTCCTTTATCGATTAAATTGTGATGAAAGTATTTCATTTTAAACTCATTACCACTGAGTGCAAAAACTCTTAAATTCTGCAGATTGGGAAAATTTTGTCTATTTTTTTAATTGTTTAACATGAAACAGTAAGATACTTCAATTTTTCTTTTCATCCGATTTAGGTGCAATTTAAGTACCTTAAAAATGTGAATCCTCTTTCTTATGGCACAATATTTTGGAATATATACACTTGTAGTTTAATAAAAATTACGTACATTTTTGTTTTAATATGCAAGAAAATTACAAATTTTTTAGTTCTATTGCTTAGAGAAAAATGTTTTCCTTCTATGTGATTTTGGATACGTGGTTTGGAAAAGCAATGATTAATTACATTTAAGTCACGTGAGCAACATTTAAGTCACGAAAAAATATTTTCCTATACTTGACTTTGCTTGAGTGTACTAACAAATTCCAGTTAACTGATGATGGTCCAGAAACATTTAAAAAAATTATGCAATGACAACGGCATTTGCATAATTATTTTAAGCGTTCAATTATCTTGAAAATCTGAGATACTAAATATTTTCTGACCTGAAATTTTATGTTCCATATCATAGCTACAACCAGCAAAAGGCCAGTATAATTGCTAATTTTTCAATAAACTTCAAAAATTTGGGCCAACATTAAATCCTTTTATGTTATGAATCCTTTGAAAATCAATTAATTTATGTTAATTGAAATAAGCATTTCGAATTTTGATTAAGAACTTAAATCTCGCAATTTCATGATCCATCTGTGATTGTCAAGTTTTCTTCCCCCCCCCCACAAAAAGTGTGCTTCATTTAATTTTTTTAAAAATGAGTAGTAGCATCTTTTATTTTATATTCTTAAATATTTGCCCTTATTGTAGTCGGAAAACTTCTAGAAATTTTCTTTAGAACTACACCAATTCACAAATCTTTTTCTGTCTTTAGTAGTTCTTATGTTTCCACATCAAATAAAATGCTTAGTCACTACATCATAAATTAATTGAGTGATAGTTTTCTCTTAAATTCTCTTATCTGAATAATATTACCTCTGTCTCTTACATTAAAAAATTGTTTTTCAAACATGATAATTTCAGCGTGCTTCAAAAAAAAATCTCGGAATCATATCTTTTTGCGATTTAGCGTTTTCTAAAAACGCACCCTCCCTCCACACACACAGCGTCAACCAAGATATCTAAAGTTTGGTGTTCGGCTGGAAATGCCAAATATGTTCAAGCCACGTTGACCTGGTTGATAAGAGCATCATTCTCTCTCTCTCATTATCAGAAGGTAGTAAGTTCAAACCTCATTTTAAT
>JAPDSC010099988.1:20407-34710 GCA_026290005.1 Latrodectus geometricus | reverse complement strand
AAGAGAAAAGAATATCAGCAGGAATCTAGATGAGAAAGTCAGTAACAATATGAAAGAAGAAACTAATGTTATTTTACAAAAGATGCTTTTCATATTTAGGCCTCTGGGAGAATAATTCTGGAAACACTGAACAGTTTTCTCGGTCAATTTGACCAAAACAAATGCTCTTAATTGGGAAAACACCAAAGCTTTTGATATTATTAATAGCATTCTTTTCCAATATGAAAAAAAAAAAATGATTAGCTATTTGACGAAGTTGCGTTTGCTAAAATCAAGTTAAGAGTAGTAGTAAAAGGAGAGGCTATCAGAGATGTGACTATTTCCAGTGAAAAAAATTACTCATATTGTTTGGTCACTTCAAAGATAATTGGTGCAGTGTTTAACGAAAATGGGGACTTTCTAGAAAAAATGGAACCACTATGTCCCGTAACACCAGACACACTTAAAAATAAGTAATTGAAAAATACACTAAAATAAATTATAATTGATTTGGTGTTTTCTTTGATCAACAACGCAGACTGATGATAAGTGTTTGATGAACCAATCTATGGTTAAAAGTTTGATGGCACGTAAAATTAATATCGTTCTAGCTTTAGAGAACTTTTACAAGATTAAAATCAAAAAATACTTTCTAAAAAATATTCTAGCCAATGTCTTCATTTCAATGTGTCTCTTCTTACCTAAGTAACTTATCGCCTGATTCGTTAGGGTGTTGTTCTCGTTACCTTGAAGATAGTGAGTTCAAATCCCGGCTTATCCGAAGATCCATCATGCTCACTAATAGCAATTGGGGCACGTAAAATATGTCGTGATTGCAATGCCCTCCATGTACTCATTCCAAATTAATACCTCTAGGGTGTTAAAAATTAAACCTTTGTTTTTCTCTGGCTTCCTATCTCTAAATTAGAAGACCCAGATGGTGCTGACATTTATAAGCAAAAGATTTAATTCCACACTTATACGGGGATGGGTGCTCTGTTCTAAAACCAAATATTCTTTTTCTGGCTTAATTCGCCCAGTCTTCGAGTGGGATTGGCTTCGCCAAGTGTCATTAGTAACAACAACATATTTAAGAAATAAAATGTTAAAATTAATACAATTGTGTCATTTATACTACCAATTTTTTAGGTTCCTGATCATTAGCCATTTATTCATATCATTGAGAATAAACTACTCTCTAAAGCATTCTGAAAACCCAATAAAGGTGATGCTGTGGCACATTTCGGTGTTCCTGTTGAGATTTCAGATATCCGGAAGCCTATTTAAGGATTACGCAAAGCTAATTTTTTTTTTTTTACACCCATAAACTAACAGTAGAAAGTACCCCTATGCTTATGAATACCCCAGCGGGGTTATTCAGAGCCACTCCCATAAAAACTTAAGAAAGGGTTGACTTTTCGAATTTCACAACCCAAGCAAATGAGGGGGGAAACAGATTTCCTTCACTGATAGATTCATTAAGATTTAAAAAAATGAATTATGTTATACCATTTCGAGAGAGCTTAACAGTATATTTTATATATGCATTCCCAAATACTATGTTCTCCGAAACATAAAAACAAAGATATCCCTCGCAGAATCTACAGGATGATTTAAAGGCAATTTCAAAAACTCGGGTCTCATGGAGAAAAGTGATTAAGGGAGGTGCATAATACACAAGAATTTCATGTTAACGCTTTTGTTTTTGTCATTAATGCTGTTGTTTTCCAAGAATTCGTTTTTGAATTAGAACGAGTAAAATTATTTATAATTTTAGAAGCTCTTGTAAAGTTGCGGCATAATTTCTAAGAAAACTTATAATTCTGTCATAGTGGGAAGTATTTTTTTCTCGTTTCTACCAAATCTTCATAGAAGAATCTAACTTTTGAATTCATAAAAATATAATTAAAAAACAATTATGTCTGAAAAGCTTTTGATATTCTGTTCTATTGCTACTAAATTTTTTATACATTCAGTAGCAGTATCCACTAAATTAAAAACAGCATATTTAGTGATAAAGCTGTTCTGTTTTTTTTTTTTTTAAATTGAAAAACAATTTTCTAATAAAGACCATGCTATTGAGTTGTTCGGAAAGTCATTTCGTTTTTCCCACCTGAATCGGTTTTTTGCTTGTGAAAACCAACCATTTTATGAGTATGAAATCATGCTACGACCAGAAAGATGGTAACAGGTATTGGACCTACAATTGACAATAAATTGAATAAAATATTTATTCGCCTTACGTTTTTCATTTTCATATAAAACGAAATAACTTTCCGAACAACCCAATATTTCATTTCATAGTTATCATCACATACTGAAATAGATTGAATTATTCGCGCACACTGCATCGGCATGTAAACAAGATTTTAAATTTTATAATGTTTGACCATATGTTAAATAATCATTATGTACTGAAATTTTAAACAAATTTTAAATTTTTCCAATAAAACTAGGCAGTTGCAATAAAGGCAATTTGAATTTTTTCAAGACTCACTATTTTGATTTGACTCAAATTACACTTTTTTATTTTCAATAATTTCAATTTCTCAGAATTAATTGGAAGTCAAATATCATCTAAATAATTTTTTATGATTAATTGTTTATTAAAACATCGTTATCTGCATCTTTTTCGACGATATTTTTAAAAATAAAATTAATATCATTTCATTTTCCCTTAAACTTTTGAATTTTTTCAAATAATTCTAGTTGAATTAAACCATATTGTATCTTTTATATTAACTCACTCTTTGTTTAGTAAAATTTTATAGATTTCTTTCCATTATTAATGTATTTAAACAAACAATTATAATTTTTGAAATTTCACTCACCTTAAATTCCACTGGCTTTCGTCACACGATTTAATCCCCAATTTTTTTCTCTTCGGAAAAGCGCTGACTACTTTGCTAATACTTAGCCAGTTCTCACTCGAACAAAATAAATATAAGCGAAATGTATTCTCATTTTATTGAAAACTGATTTAATTTGCAAACTCAGAACAAATTATTACGATACACCTCAATATGGCCTACTTTTCCCCCCACTCGCAACGAATAATAAAAGAAGAATACAAAAATATAAAGTTTGAATAAAGCGCCATCTGTGACGAAATTTCTAAGTTACACAACAGAACAAAGAATATAACTCTTCTGTACGTATTTTATCATCGAAATTAAAACTTCAAAGCTTATTTCTTCTTATTTAACTATTTATGAAAAATAACTTATTCTGGGAATTATGAGAAAAACTTAACTGAGTTCTGGGAAAATAATGACTTCTTTAGTTTATAAAATAATAAAAAAATAGAAGCAATAAATCTGTAGCCAATTTTTCCAAATATCAATATGGAAAAAACAGAGACAACATGATTTTTTTTTTAGATTTTAAACCATTAGAGGTATCAAAAAATAACAGTGTTTCACAATTTCAACATGTTTAAACTATGCAGCAGTCTTTTTTTATATGATCAAATCAATTTAAGTAAGATAAATCAAAAATACATAAAATTTTTTTTTTTTGTTTTCGGCATATTTTTTACATAATTAAAATAAAAAATGTACGTAAAATTAACTATGAAAAACGACTACAGATTTGTGTTTCGGTATGCTTTTTTTTATTTTGGGCTTGCTTTATACAATCTAATTAATTTCAATAAAGAATGAAAAAATAACTAATTTCTTTAATTTTTTCAGCATGTCTTTTATATAATTAATATAAGTAAATGTTAAATTGAATAAGAAAAACGACAACACATGAGGATATTTAAAAATATAAATTAAACAAAACATAATTTACTTGTAGTTTTTTAAATATTTTCTCATTTATTATTATTATGATTTAAGGAGTTTTATGGAAAAAAATACTTAAAATACAGCTTTTATTTATATTTTATAATAAATAATTTTATTTATCTTTTCTTATTATTTTATGTATGTTACAAAAAAATAAATATATATTTTTGATTATTAAAATGCATCTATTTCTTCCCTTATTTTGACAAATACTCAGCCTTACGAAAATTATAAAAGGGGGTACACACATGTCAAAAGTTTCGGTAACGTTGACATTCGATCGCCATTTTCATATCTCATGTTTACTTCGATAGCCATGTTTCAATCTGTCTTTATAATAAATATTCAATTGTGAGAAATATTAGAACTGGTAACAAATTCAGTTTATCTTTATTCCTTAGCTTCTCATTCCGATACTGAACATTAACTTTTTTGCAAAAAAATAATCAACCCAACACACTGAATCAGAATTTATCATTATTATTAATAATATCTGTTGTGATATAACCATATAAGGAACAATTTTTGATTTTTAAATTAAATGATGCTTTTTTCAGGGAAATTTAAAGTTAGATATAGTTTTAAGATAATTTTATAACGTTTAAAAATCTGGTAATTTCCAGTTGAGTAGTATTAATTCGTTAGATCACTGATCGCCAAAACTGTCGATCGCAAGCTAATAGTAGATAGTTGACACATTTTCGATAAACCGTAATAACGTTTGATTTATTTAACTCTATATTGTTTTCTCGATATGTTGAAATTATTTCTACATCATATTGCAACAACAAACAATACACAATAATCATTTCAAGTTTGGGATTCCTCTAAAGTTCCTAAAATTTCAATTGTTGCTTAGTTTGTCAAGTTACTTTTTATAGTGATTGCTGAAGTTCACTATTTGTATCATAGAGCATATTGATTTACAAGACTATGTTTTCAATAGAATTGAAATTAACTGATTTTTCTAAAAGATTAATCTGTAACATCGTTTTCTTCTTTCTCTGAAAATATTTAGCTTCTTGTTTCTACAAAAAAATACTCACTTTTGATTATTGTTTGTCTCAAATAAAAGCAATGTTTAGTTTTACATGTTTTGGGGAAATGTCTTTTTTGTATGAAATTTATTAAAATTTAGTACAATACAGATTCACTAATGATATGGACTTTTAATGACAGACTTTAATCTACTCTCTAAACATTGAAAAATTTCTATTTTTCTCATTAAAATATATAAATTTGATGATAAATAAATAAATAATAAAAAAACTGCTATTGCATTTGCTATTTACTATTCATTACAATTTTTTTATGTACGCAATTCAATTTCATTTCTATTTATATATATATATATATATATATATATATATATATATATATATATATATATATATATATATATATAAATTTTTATTTATTTTTGTTTGTAGATAAAAAAGTAGGATTTAAAAATGGGGTATGTTGACTTAGATGCTTTATACCTTTGGCAACCGTTGAATTAGACCAGTAAAAGGTCTGAAGCCGAATTATAACTGTTGATTAAATTACACATTGACTCTAAGACTGTTTTAAGTAAAGAATTTTAGGATTTTTTTTTTCATAATAAAGTGTTCGTTACATTATATTTGAGATACATTATTCGTAACCTTATTCATTAGTAAGTTATAATTTGAAACATATTAATTTTTTTTTTTTTTTTTAGAAAAACAGATTTTTTTTATTTTTTTTTTTATTTTAAAGAATTATATTAACAAACACTTTGTGCAAGTTCTATAGTATAAAACTGTTTTGCTTTTTAGCTTGCAAAAAGGTTCAAAATGTTAAAGTCATACAATAAATGTCTGAAAACGGTAAGTTTTTCTAATTTTTAAATCTAAAATTCTTTACGAAAGTCCAATTGAGAGAGTAATAAGACTTAGAGAGGGCAGACCTCTTATAAATACTTAAAGCAAATCAGATTTGTAATAATTTTATAATTATTATAATAGAAAAGAAAGAATGGTATTACGCAAGTTTCACAACTTAACAAATGAAAAATTAATTTCGTAAATAGTTTGGCTTGACGTTGTTCGCTATAAGAACCTACTTCGCATCTCTTTGCGGTCCCAATATCAGTAATTTATCTTTTATTGCCTTAACAGTGAAGGAATAGATAGTGATCTACAGAGTGGAATGTTCTGGGTTCGATCTCAGCCACTGAATGAACAATGAAGAGAGGAATTTCTTGCTTCTATGTTCTGCATGCGGTAGTGAGGTTCGGAGTGAGTGCTTGAGAGTTTTTCTAGTTACATATGTAAATATGACACTCTATCAATGAAGAGTTTTAAAAATAGAGTAAGAAAATGTTCAAATTCCTTTCAATAGCTCTTTCCAACGATAAATTTATTTCATTAAACACAAATAATAATAAATTTAATAATGTCTAAATCATTAGACATGTTAAGTGGTTATGTTATCAACAAATTGTTGAAAGTGGTATAAAGCTACTTTAAAGGGAAATTACTGAAGAAGGAAGATAACTTTTATGTGTGTCACATTATAATTTCCTTCACAACTTTAATTTTAGTAGCAAATGTATATAATTTATCGAATCCTTATAGGATGGTTCCCATTAAATAACAAGATTTGGATGTTAAGTCTTTGAATTAAAATCTGCCGAAATGTGGGTGCTTAGGAGTTTTCCAAGTTTCTTTCTCTCTTCATGTTACGACAAAAAATTGATATATGTATTTATATAAATTCTCGTGGTAAACAATGCCTTGTATGTTAAAAAAAAGCTTTGTCATAAATCTTCAGCTATTAAGTCACCGATGTCAAATAATGTCACCGATGTATATAAATTTTCAATGCATCAATTTCTGAAACATATTAATACTTGAATTTAAATTAATAGGTATGATTAAATATTTAAAATATGAAATGGGTGCAATATAAAGGGGGGGGGGGGTAGATTTAATGAGTTCATGGAAATTCTACTTTCATTTTCGAATTTACTTGAAGACCTGCCTGATTTACATGAGCATTGGCATGATCAGCAATTGCCAGAGCACAATCATTATCTATGATATAGATATATAAAAAAAGTAACAACTTTTTAAAATATAAATTTGTCATGAATATATATTACATATAAGTTTTCACATAAACAGCAATTTGACGTTATTTATCATATTGTTAACTTCTAATTTTACAGATTTTATCATTCGTTTTTTAACTTACATAATTGGTAGTGTTTTCTTGCTCATTTCCTCACTTTGATTGACATGAGAAGGAAAGAAATGCCGGTAGAACAACTTCATCCTTATTGTTTTTAATAAAAGAAATCGGAAGAATCAGAAACTTTTTTTCCACCTACACGACCCTGAAGAAACAGACCTTACAGAGGGGGAAAAGGTGGCGCTGGAATATTTCACTGGAATCCCATTCGCATGGCGGCAGAAACTAGTTTGCTCTCGCTTTCGAACGCGAAGCTTGCAATGGATAGGTACGGCGGTAAGGAACCGGAACAATTGTTCCAGGATATATTCAACAGGTGTCAGAAACTGGGAATACCGCCGAGCGAGATATCCAAACTTTCTTCGTTTCGGAAGCTGAAATCGAATAAAAGTTCTCACTGGAAGCGAAATTCTTTTTTGTTCTTGGCTGTTTTCGTTTTGTTATGGAGTCTAGTTGTTCCGTTAGGAACCAAATCCTTCATCAGGTTCTGGGCTCGATTCTGGCTGTCCGGAGACCGGTTGAAAGACGACATGTGCGTGTTCGACATGCCGTCAGAGATGCAGAATTTATTCATGCCTCCAGTGGATTGTGCTATTTGTCGCAATTTGTCGGAAGTGGAGAAAGTGATCAACATTTCACAGGATGAATTTGAAAAGAGGTATTAAAAATTTTTTCCTTGACTTGAAAAATTTGTTGAATTTAATTAAATATATTTAAAAATAACGTTGCAGATTTTAGTATTAATAATAATATGAGTTTACTCGAATTGAATAAATATTGAATTCCAATTTATTTGTGCTAATTAAATTATAGAAACGAGCAGAAAGCAAAGAAAAATGTATAATAAAAAAGAGCCTTTTATTGTTTGAAACATAAGAGAGTTATTAAAAAGTTTATAAGACAATTTCTATAAATGAATTTAATTCAAATGATAAAACGAAATTTTTTCATTGCCATTGAAAAAACCTTTTTTTGTTTATTTATTTATCTTCGATATTGGTAATTTTTAAAAACACTTGTAAAGATATTTTTTAAATTTACTAAAGGATTTGGTTCATGAGAATTTAAGACTTAACATCAAACAAATATATATATATGTCATAATAATAATTTATGTCTGTTAATCTATTGGCTGTACACACACAAGTAATTTATAAAACGAGCTATTTATAATAATTATTCAAAATTATAATGTTAATTTAATTTCAAATTATTCATACAACTTAAATTATGGATGCAAACAAGAAAGATAAGCGGAACATTGTCTTTGTCGGAACCGCAATTTTTTAAAATTAAAAAATTTAAAAAAAAATCATGAATTTATTAGAAAGGAACAAATGAAAAATTGGGACCAAGTTATGTGGATAGGTACATTGTCACAAAATGGTTAATCTCTTTTAATTTTTTAAAATTATTTACTGAAAACATACAATTTTAGTGAAAATTTTCATTTTTATTTTATTTTTTATTTAATCTTTTTATTTTTTTATATTTCATTATTTATTTTTATTAATTAATTATTTTTGTTGTATGGCTTTATTTTGCCATCAAGAAGTTGATGACTCAAGAAATACTAGTTATGAAATAGTTACAATATATAATTTGTAAATATTTCATTATTAAGTATCTTCACATCTGTTTGTATTTATTTTGTGTAATGCACTTTTCTTAAAATAATAAATGTAATAAATACAACAATTTATTATCTATAATATCACTTTAACATCTATTTTAATTATTTTTCTCTACCTCTTTTCACTAATTTTTTTTTATTTAAACATTTAACATACGTTTAATATCAATAAACATTAAACGTATGTTAAATGTTTATTGATATGTGCCAAATTGGTGTATTTTTTTATTATTTTACTTTATAAAACAGATATTTGTTTGCTAGCCTAAACTTTTTTTATTCGGTTAATTATTTAAAATATGGTTTAAGGCAAATGTTTAAAAATCAGAATATTGAACTTTAAAAATACTTAGCTTTACATTCATTCTAACATTATTAGAAAAATTCGAAGAAGTTAAATTAAATAATGTTAAAAATCTATAAGCAAATATTTAGACATACAGAAATATCTAGTTTTTAACAAGTTCAATTTCTTTTACTTAATTTTTACTGTAATATTAAAAAACATAACTAATGTTTTTAAAAACAATAAATTGTTCTTCTTACAGAACATAAATTTTTACACTTTTTTGAAAGACAAAGTTTGCCCATGAATATCTCTAAGTGAAAAAGCTAGAAAATGCATAGTATAAAAATTACAAATTTAAAAAGACATTGCTGTAGAAGTACTTATTGGAATTACAACTTTTGTTTAAAAAAATATGACTTTTGAATGAGCTTAATGAGATGGTATATTTATGTGAGGCTCAATTTTGTGATTAGCAACCGCAAATTCCCAAAAGCACTAATTTCAAATCGGTTTCTTTTTTTCTGTAATGAGGTTCATAATGAGATTGAATCCATGTGGGAAGACGGGAAAGTAGTTAACGACTTTTGTACAAACAATTCATAATCCAGGATATAGAATTGGGATCTGTTTTTGTAACAAATATTTTTTCAATTATTGGTTTAAATTCCCAATATGTGAATATTTCAATACCCTGCTCCTGTATTAGAATAGATTATACTGTGCTTGGGGTCTAAGTTTGTTCACGAGCAAAAGTACTCACTACCCGATAGGGAATATGCAGAAATAAAATATCTTCAAATCTTTGGTTCAGCGTGAAGATAAGTTAAATGCTGATAATAAGCTAGCAAATCTTTTCTATTTTGCAAATTCGGAAGATTTGATAACCGAGAACATTTTCTTCTTCTCGGGTTTTGCTTGCACAGAAAAAGTTTTGCATTAAAAGCAGATATTACGCTCCTAGTTTTCATTAAATTTAATTGTTCACCTTGTAGTTTCAAATAAACTTTCTTAAGTTTGGCAAATAAATCATATTGGCTGTCATATTTTGGGTTAATTAAATTATGTCGCAAATCAGTGTCTTCACTTTCCAAGAATTCCAACACTGAATCAAAGAGCAACTTAATTGAACATACGATTTTTGATAACCAACGTACTTCTGTGTGTGTAGCAAACGATTATAGTCTTCGCCATTATTCAAACAAAGTTAAGTAAGTAATCTCTTATTAAAGGACTTCCTTTTGATTTTATTTACTGCTCTAACACAATTTCGAATCATGGATGCGTTTATAAAGATTTTTTGCAATTAATCGATGTCACTGAATGACATAATATACTGAAACTTCGTAGTGTTTCGCACACAACTTCTTGTAGATATGCAAGAAAACCACCTCGGTATCTTTTATCATTGCCGCAGCATTGTCAATAGTAATAGAAATGATATTAGTCAAGTTTATAGATTTCACATTAAAAATATTTACTAAAATAAAAAAAGACTTTTATTTTAGCAAATAACGCGTTTTACTTTTCGTATCAGTTTCCAAACAATTAACAAATAACAGTTAGCAAAATTTTTCTTCTTTTACAAACCTACATAAACTAAAATTTTCCTTTTCTAGCAAAGTGGACTCTTCAAGTTGTATAGAAAACTCAAATGTTGTTAAGTAATTATATAAGAAATTTTTTATACATTGAGCCATTTCTTTCTGCTGTTTTACTCAGTGAAATACGTTTTTATAATGTCGAAAGCTAGTAAGTGCAATACGGTGCGTATTACCTCACTAATAGCTGGTGAAATAAGTTCTTCACCAAAACTGTAGGGTTCTCCGAACTTTAGAATCAATAAAGAATTGTTATATGAGGTACGCAGCCCAACGTTATATCTCAATTAGATATTGTCCCTATAGGGGATTGTTGCAGTAATGGTGTTCTCAAATATTTTCTCTTCGACTGTTAGAAAAAACATTAAATCTTTATCCTTTTTGTCACTATGCATTTTGTATTAAATGTTCCTTAATCTTGAAAGGTTTTATTGAATCATTTGACATTTTATTACATAGAAGACACATAGGTAAAGTATTATTTCTTGGTGATGAAATATACAGTATACTTCAAGTACTCAACAGAGTACTTTTGGCATTTTTTCTTCGGTTTACTTATACCGTTATTAGCAATTTGTATCTATTGTTGCTGTTTCTAATCTCCCATCTGGTCTGAAAGAGTCAGACTGGATTAATGAAGCTGTTGACATTAATGAAGACCAATACAAGAAGTGGACAGTTATGAATATCCTCCCTGTCCAATCAAAGGCAGTTCAAGATGTGCTGAGGTTATGCATGTTCTTGCCGGCATTTAGGGCAGAGAGGCAATCTCTTGCTACCCCCAGAATATGTGAGACCTTTCAAGTAGCTCACTGGCATGTCCTTACAGTGATGTGTTGGTTTGCCTATCACTACGGAAGGATATGGAAAGTCTAGTTCTTTTACCTTTATATCAGTTGCAAGGCGGAGGTATGAACTAATTATTTTGGTCCTTTTGCCTCGAGAATAACTTTATAACTTTAAATATGTGAGCTCTGAGATGAAATTAATCTACTGGCACTATTTTCTAGATAATCAATATCTAAACATTGGAATTAATGTAATGTTGAATATTTTACGTATTGCCCTCCATGCAAAAGCAAGTTATTTTTTCACAAGTACCAAATAAAGGTTATGCATATGAATTATATTCGTTGAAAGTAAATATAATTGAACGATTTCTTTATGATTAAGGTCGTTTAATTAATAATCAAATGTGAAATAATTTTATCTTATTTCTATTAATGTATTTCTTTCTTACATGAACTCAAAATTTGAGTCTTTAAAATTATGACTGAGAAACAGCGAGAGAGAAAAAAGTGTATGCACACAGAGTGTTTCTAAATTAAAAATTCAATAAGTTCAATTTTGATTTAATAAGAGAAAGAATTTTAATATGATATAATAAAACATTTGTAAACATGCCTTTAATGGATAACTAACCGCCTATCATAAAGTTGATTGGGGGTTAATTGTTGTAAATCATGGAAAAATTTTAAGTTTTCTAAAAATCAGAAATTTTTAGAGTAGAAAAAAAAAAATTCTCTAAAGTTATAGAATTCTGATTTTCCATGATAGTCATTTTGAGAACGTCACGATAACATCTGCTTTTCAAAATAATCTGTTATTCCTGTTTTGATGAATGTTTTGATAGACTGTTACAGAAAAAAAAATCACTTTTTTTATCAATAGTCAAGCAATTCATATTAGCTACTGTACCATAAATTCACTTCCATTACTCGATTTTGAAAATCATCATATATATTGACTGAAAAAATATGCTATCATACCATAAATGCAATTTTTTATAATATATAAATAGAATCTTCATTCTGTATGCCCACAGAAAAGTTGGTAGAAGTTGAATTGCATACGGCTGCAAGATATAGAATGAACTAATAAAAATATTTCGCGATCTTTAGTTAACATAAAACATCAGTTATATTCCCTTTGAAATTAATATTACATTTTTTTAAATTTAAATCATAATCAATGCTTGTTTAAATTCACTTTAAAGTTTTCTGTTCAACAGTTCATGGGTTCGAATCCCCTCTTGGGCTTGGATGGACGTTTGTAGTGTTTCGGAAGACACTTTAAGTTTGGATTATTTTTAATGGAAGTGGTAGTAATCTGACGGTACAAGGTCAGGTGAATAAGGAGGATGGCAAAAAGTCTCCCGACCAAGTCAGTGTATGGTATTCCTGGTCACTCGCGAGATATGAGATCTCTTGTTATCATCCAAGAAAAGTACACCCTAAGACAAGAAAAGTTGAAAAAATACCCAGAAGATGGCGTAATTATGACGATTTAGTTGAAAATATGCAAATGAGACAGACGATTATAAATACTTATGTGCTTGATTCAGAACCAGTTTATCATTGCTTCCCATGTAATTAAACAAGGATGCTGAGTTGAACAATACAGTTTTGTTTGTGAAGCTGTTTTACATTTTCCTGTATGAAACGACACCTATCGGTTGTTTTTTAATTTTTTTTCTTATCTTAATCTCGTGGCTTATCGATGCTTAACCCGCAAGAGTATTTTTTTTTTGGTTATTTTTATCGAGTTTTAAGCATTTTTAAAAATTTTATCGACTATTTGTGTGTTTACCTGGTATAGTTCATCTGTTTGTTAATCTTTTTCTGTTAGTTTATCACGATGTTAGTAAGGTCTGTTAGGCCTTATTTAGAAAAAAAATCTCATTATCCTGTCCAAAGGGTAACGTATTTTATATCTGATACTGCCAAAGTCCTTTATTTTGTGAAAGGGTTTAATGCAATTGGTCCATGTCCATTGGCCTTACGTGTGTATCAGAATAATCAGGGCTATATTTCCCTGTTTAGTAGTTACTAAATACGATTCTCACATCTATTGTGATTATTATAGTTTTTCATTTCATCTTTAATTAAGGTTATAGGAGTCCTTTCCAGTGAATCCAGTGAAGACCCAAAGCCTGTCTCCAACCACCCCCAAAGGTATTAATTTGAAATGGGAACATGGAGGACATTGCGACCCGACATATTTTACGTGCCCCAGCCGCCATTAGTGAACACGACCGATCTTCTGCTAAGCCGGTATTCGAACACACCACCTTTTGGTAACGAGAACAACCAGGCCACCGCGGCTTGTACTAAATTCAAATGTGTTTGTAAATCAATATCACCGTTGCCTAGTAGTTGGACATTGCTCTTCAGAGCGGAAGTTTCTGGGTTCTGGGTTTTATACGATAAAGAGGGATATTACGTTGCCTGAATGCAAAAGCTTTGTGTCACTTATAACTAACAAATCAATAGATACTTCATCAGAAAAAAGGTTGTTGTTGTTTCTGATGACACTTGGCAACTCCAAGCCCACTCGTCAGAGTCTTGGCAAATGAAGTCAGAGAGGGAGCGTCTTCCGTTTTGGAATAGAGCACCCTCATACGAAGCTTAAAGTATGACTTTGGCTCATAGATAGCAACACCATCTGAATCTTCCAATTTAGAGATTGAAACCAGCGAAGAGCCATAGCCTGGTTTCAACAACCCCCAGAGGTATTAATTTGTAATGGGAACATGGAGGACATTGCGACCCGACATATTTTACGTGCCCCAGTTGCCATTAGTGAACACGACGGATCTTCGGCTAAGCCGGGATTCGAACTCACCCCCATCTTGTAACCAGAACGACGCCCTAACCAACCAGGCCACAGCGGCCCTTTTTTCTAATTTTGCTTTACTTTTTGGAAAGATTAATAAATTAAAATAAGTAAAATTAGGCGGTTTTATAGATAAAAAAAAAATGCCAGACTTCATTTCATTGCATTTCACCCATTTTTTT
>JAPDSC010099988.1:4896-15407 GCA_026290005.1 Latrodectus geometricus | reverse complement strand
TCAACGGCCACAGCTGGATACCTCGCACCCGCAAAACAAGGACTGAATACGATACGTCATCGAAAAACAGATACAGTTCATGAAGTGCGCCTGAAATCAATTTCTTTTTACTTATAAGTCTCGAAGTGGATATCAACTATTTTACATTTGATATTAAAAGACAAGATTTCAAAACGGTGTCACTAAATTCTGATTATCACTAATAATCAATTTATTGCACGTTAAGTGATCATTACTTAGTAAGAATATATCAGGAATAGTTATAATGTAGTTAATGAACCATTACTGTGAACCAATTGTTTGTAAGATTAACACACAGTAGTCATGAATTCAACAAAACTGAACAAATTATTGTTCTAAGCTTTTCAAAGATGGTTACATTGATTATTTTTCAATCGTATAGTTAGGAAAAATAATTCTCTACATCCTGAAACCCACATCACAGTAATCAATTGGGGGAAAAAACAATGAAAAAAGTATCGTAAATAGGAACTTCGGGGTAAAGGAATAATAAAAGAAGAATCAATTGCTTTTAAATGTCTACAAAAAGCATTAGCATTCCAGTTAGCTTTAAGCTAACGATCGATTAAACGCTAAGAAACTGCCTGCAGAGAGAGAGAGAGAGAGAGAGAGAGAGAGAGATTGCAAACAAAAAAATCTTTAATTTTTAAAGTGTCAAAACATAAAGAAATATACACATAACTATGCGTTTTATGTTTAACAGTTTACTATTAATAAATTATAATTATTTTGAATTAATCTATAATATTTAAATTAAAATAATTGGATGAAAGATAATAAAATAAAAAACATTGTAAAAGCTCGCGTACACGGAATTCAAATTAGAAATATCTTTTTATTCATTTCGAAAAATGAATCACTGGTTGGAAATTTTGAATCTTCTAGTTCAGTAATTTTATTCTCTGATTTTTTGAGTCATATCTAAAAAACAGAAACAAAAATATCTTCTTTTTCACTAGATAATGATTTTTAAAATGGATTACTTATATAATTTATATTTAGTTTTTAGGAACAAATTTTATGGCTCATAATTCTTAAGCTTGACTTGTGGCACTAGCATGCTTTTTCCTGTACCTAGTCTTGAGTTTTGCTCTAGAAGTTAAATGGAAACAGCCAGGTGGAAGTCTTCGGTATTTAAGAGACAGAAGACCTCTATTACTTGGTCTGCACTGCCAGAAGTATCATTTCATTTGGAAGACATTGCGACAACGACCTATATAACGTGCCCCAATTCCTTAGTGAAAACAACTAATCTTCTGTTAAGCTGGGATTCGAACTCATACTACATTCCAATAAAGAGAACGACATCCTAACCAACCAGGTCAACGCGGCCTTGAAGTTGACTTGTTACAACACTTATATTTAAAATAAATTCTGAAGAAGCAGGCTTTTTAATTTAAAAGATACGGAGAAAAATATAATTCGTTCATTTAGATGAAAACATGAATCCATTTATTGAAAAACACTTTCACAAACGCTATTATATTTGAATTTTTTTTTTTTAGTATTTGTAACTATTTTAATGTAACTAAATTTGCATGAGAGCTAATTAGACTGGGATCTACGGCTTACAGCGGAATCCGAACAACTACAAACACCCAAACCCGAGGTGGGATTCGAACCCACGAATTGTTTATCCGATGGTAAGAGTTAGATCACATATTATTATCATTATATTACTATACATTATCATCTATTATTTATTAGAGTATTGAAATAAGTTAGTCGCGCTTGGTTACATTTCAACAATTCGTGAATTCATTCCTGCCATGGAAGAGGAGTTCTGAAATGGTTCGAAAGCTACTTTAAAGTGGAAATCCCGGTTTAATTAGCCTTTAAATGTAAAAAAATCATTAAGCGTTAAACAAGGTTTAAGAAAGATAGGAGGGTTTTGAATATCTATCATAAAATAATGTCCTAATTCATTTTGTTTTATATATGGATAATTTTTCCTTTTACCAACACAAACAGGTAAGTGTAATTGTTCTTTTAATTTAATTACTTTTTTAATCTTTAAAATTTTGTTAAAAGTAAAAAGTTTGAAAGCTTGATTATATAAAAAAATTATAACTCTTGATACAGTAGGCGCTTATTTTTAAGAATCTTTAATTTACGAACATTCACATTTTTACCAACTAGTAGCTAGTCCTTACCCTGACACCACAGATAATGATAATTATAACTGCCATTTACGAACTAAAATTTTGAAAAACCTCATTCTTGCGAACTTTTGTTTTTGACAAATAGTTTTCTTTTCTGTTATTTTTTTAAGGTTTTATATTTTTTTTAATTTTTATTTAATATATAATTTACTGAAGCCAAACAAAAAAGATTTTAAAGTATCAGAAAGTTGGCTGCAAAAATTTAAGGACACGGTATGACCAATAGAAAATTGTATAGTGAAGTACAATTTATAAAATGAAAGTTAGTGTTGTTTTTAAATAAGAATCTTATTTTTCATTTCTCTTATAGTCCAATTAAAATAATTATTTCTAATAGTATTTTATTTATGGTGAAAAATTAGTTTGATAAAAAAATTAGATCTTGATAATTAATTATTTTTCTATTTTACGAACTGTCTTACCGGTCCTACGAGTTTGTTAAAACGAGTCTACTGTATTTTGTTTAGAATTGATAATAGTATTTTGAATTTTTTTCGCTTAGGCCAGCGAAATTGTGAGTGTATAGTACCTACATATATTCTATGTTTTATGTGATTAATTATAAGTTCAATTTTTACAATCAAAAAGCTATTATAATTTTAAGAATTTTGTATGAATGCTCCAAAACTATTGATAAAAATGCTTGTCCGAATCTATTTCAAAACACAAGTATCGTACACAAAACGCTGCTTTCCTGTTTGCTCCTATCTCGATAACCAGATCAAATGAAGATACAAGCTGCTCGCAAAAAAAAGAAGATAAAAATCACATCAGCGAGGTCTCTAGATCACGTAATTGACCATCCAGCAAACAGGTTGACCCTGCCATCATTGTTATCCACCCTCATTCCGACCAGGAAAGATGGGGGCTTCCCAGCAGGAAGATTCCCACACGCATTCTTGAGATTCTGAGATCGATTGCGAGTGAATGAGAAATCTGGACAATGACAAAGTTTGGCTGGAATGATGATGCTCCATAAATAAACACTAAATACTCTCACGATGGCATTCGAAGATAAATTAGCAATTTTCACGTCAGAATAAAAGAAGACTTATTTCAGCGTTAATATCTTAAGCCACAGCTCTCACATTTATTGCATTAATTCTTGAAAATAGTGCATTTTCTAAATTTTAATAAAAAAATTTCAATTATGATAATTTCTGGTGGATCTCATATTAATTTATATACATATAACTAATCTTAGCTGCCATTATTATCGAGGGAGGTGATATATATATATATATATATATATATATATATATATATATATATATATATATGATGGGAAAAGAAATTTTTTATATTTTTCATTAATCATTTTATTTAGTTTTCTGTATTTGTAATTCAATTTATTATTATTATATTATTATTTTTTAATATTTATTCAACTTATTATTATTGATTATTTATTTCAATAAAATTACTTACATTTTTAAATTACTTGCTTCGCTAGCTCAAAACTCTTAGCATAATAAAAATTACAAACATCTTGACACATACGCACATTTATGTTGGATTAAAAGAAATCCCTTATGTTCTCGGTCGATGACTGTAGTATTTGATATCTCATGATATCTCATTAAGTATCGATCATACAATTTCTGATTTATGCTCATTAGAAAGCTCACATTTCGCACTAATATAATTTTCACTGTTTTTTACTTAGTCCAATCAGTTTTAAGGCACATGGTGTTAAAAATGAGTACCTTCAAAAAATGCAGTACATTCAATTTTTTTTTTTTTTTTTTTTTTTTTTGATGAAGGCGAAAATACAAGCCAGGCAGTTGAAAATCGGGAATGGTGTTTATAGTTTCGATACTGTAACAGCCAATGATGTGTCATTTTGGTTTCATATATTCCATTGAGGTATATTTGGTGTTAAAGATGCACCTCTAATAGGTAGGCCCATCGTCAAAAATATCGATAAAATCACAAAAATGTCCGAAATTGACCAGCATGTTAGCAGTTCAGAATCTAAAGATAAGCCACAAAACAGTTTGAAATCATTTGCACATGGCTAATCAAAAACATCTAAATAAAGCCTTCACGTAAAAATAATGGATTTCCCCCCAGTCTGATATTTGACACGGCACAGCAGACTGCAGTTTGTTGGACAGTACGGACAGTAGGTTTTTTTTTTGTGCCCACCGCGTAAGTTGACTTTCGGATGGATTTTCCATAGATAGTGGACCGTATTTACGAATTGAAAGGGAAGAAACAAGGAACTCCTAAGCAACCACCCCATCTGACATGTATGCAGAATACAGAAAAGAAGCATCCATCTCCTGTTGTTTAACAGCAGCTGGAATTGAACGCGGGACCGTTTACTCTGAAAAGTGGTATCCGACCACTAGGCCAGGAAGAACCCCTTTTATTTTAAAAGTTAATGTTTTATACGATTGCAACCAAATTCGATCATGTAAGCAATTTTGTTATTTGGTTTAGGGCATACTTCTTATTATTCAAGTGCTGCTAAATTATGAGTTACACAATTTCGGCAAACTTAAATTTAGAACTGTGCGATGTATTCTTGCATAGTTTGCTCAAACAGCAAATTCTTTTTCCTTACATCAGCCAACTGCCTTAACATTTTGAATGAGTCAGGTGACGATGTCAATTTATGAGTTTGCAATTTCTTTTCCAAATCTCCACATCTGTCGAATAGAGGGACATTAAATTACAAAACTTTAATGATGTAATTTAAAGAACTTAGTATATAGTATTCGGTAGAGTTCTGTAATAAACTGGTTACCTTTTTAACATGACTATGAAACCTATCCCTTAATAAGTAGCTTAATATATTTCCGGTGCCGCCCAACCTGTCTAGTGGTTAGCGTACCTGACTACAGCTGGGTGGGACCTGGGTTCGAATCCTGGATCGGGCATGGATGTACTTTCTCTCTCTCTCTTTCTTGTCTTTGTCCTTTCTTTGTGTGTGTGTGAATGGTTGCCTACACTATAAATGGGTACCTATGGCATGTGTGTACTGAGGAAGTCGGACTCCCCACCAAATATGGTTCAGTTGGAAAAGTGGAGCAGCGCACCCCATATTGCCAGCCTGGTTGGCACACGACAACAACAACAACAATATATTTCAGGTAAAATGTTTCTGCAGATAGAGACTTTTAAGCACCAATAACCCACTCATTATTTTGAATTGCGGTTGAGGGACGAGGCTAACCTCTGAGCTGGATTTCTCTCCTGAAACACCAGTGCGCAGCAACCAAAATTCTTGTTAGATAGACTGAGAATAGAAACTGCTCCTTCACGTCCATAAGAATGATATTTTTTCTAACTAAACAACAACGGCCAGGAAAAGTAAATTCCAAATGTTCAAAAAGTTAAAATTGAAATAAATAAAAGAAGAAAATTGTTTCTATTCATTTTTTTTACCGTTTGAAACGAAGTAAGTTTTTAAGTTCCTATGAGATTACGAATCCTTTCCCTGATTAAAAACTATTATTAGTTGCGCTGGTTTAAATTCCTTTTCTTAAGGGATTATTAAATTATTTTTAAAATAAATGCATTTATGGGATTAATTGAGTTATATTTAAAATCTCTAAAAACTTCTTCGGAGATTTTGTTCCACATCACTAATTTGTTTGCTTATATTTCTTTCTTGTTTTAGATAGAAGCGGCATTTTTATAACTTTCTAAATGATGCATTTTATTATTAATATTTCTTTCATAAGGTTATTTTTGCAGAAGGAAATCACTATACAACTGCTTCATCATTTCGAACTACAAAAATCAACTGACTTGATTGATTTTTGATAATATATTGTTCTCTAAACTTTCATAACACTCTAGAGGATCAACGTTTATTAACCCCCCTCAGCACGAAACGTTTTAGTGAGATCAGGTATCGATCGCGCATTTTACTGGATACGGTTATCTTACATTTCACCATCAGGCTATCGCGACCCCTTATTTGCTGTTTAATTTTCTGGCAAAAGCCATTTAATATAGACTTCAACGTTTCTTATCATGATAGTTTTCCATTGAGACGGATTCGAACTATTTGACGTGGGAATGATGTAATCCTATCAGGGTACAATGTCCTCATATTCAGCTCATCGCATTCGATTTTTGCTGATTAAATAATTTCTTTACATAAAACATATTAATATGTAATTAAATATCTCGTTATATATAAATATATAATTATTTATTATATAATATATATATACAATTTTTTACGTGACACATCAGAAGAGTACGAAAAATTAGATATCAAACTCGCTACTTTTCAGACACAAAAGCGATACCTGTCTGTGGCATTCTATAACGTCTAGCATTTTATTAATATCCATGAATGGGCCATAAAAAAAGAAAATGGTCATTGCTAAAAAAATAAGCATCTGATAATCTTTGTATTTAATTCCAATCCTGCTCGCCCGCATAATCAACTGATCAACCCCCATTGTTCTCTAACAAATCAGTAAAACACGATTTAGTGACGTTTTATCGAGAACAAAAAGGATTAGAAGGAAATATAATAGTTATTAGAAAGTTGAAAGACGGCACGACAAAAGTAAAATGCATCCCAACGCCTTGACGAGCATTCGTTTTGCACTTTAATCTGGAATCCCGCCCGCATAAGGATCGGTTATAAAGAAGAAACTGTGTCGCACATTGTTGGAGTTGACCCTAAGGAACCAGTTTTATTTAATAGCATTTTTCGAGGGTGAAAAATCAAGAATTTCGCATTTATTTTAGGGTGTGCCTTGAAGTTATTTAAATGAATTCATTTCCGCAAAAATTTATTCATTTTTCTTTCATTAATGGGATTATTTGGTATTGTTTGCTTTCTGAAATTAAAAGAAATATTTAAATAATATAAATGAGATCAAAGAGACAAATTATTCTCGCCAAATTGTTGCCAAATTAATAGTTTCTTCTTTTAAATAGATAAGAGATAGGCGCTGTAAATCTTGAATTCTAGAATTAAAAGAAAGAAAAAAAAAAGAGCTCAGAAATCTGGAGTTCGAACATTTTCTTATTAAAATTTGGAACATTTCAATCATAATTTAAATAGTCATAAGGAATAAAATAAATATTTCTTTATGAAGAAAAGCGTTTTTGTAAAATATTCAGCAATATGATCTTATTTATTCTACAAAATAAAAATTCCATAAAATAAAAAATTTCTATAAAATAAAATATATACATTAAAAAATCCTACTTTTAATCAAAATAAAAATTCTATAAAATAAAAAATTTCTATAAAATTAAATATATACATTAAAAAATTCTACTTTTAATTAATTTTTCAATGGGATAACCATCTCATTTTTGATTTATTTCAAATATTTCAATTGCAGAAAATACTATTCTTTGCTTGGTAAAAACATTTTTAAATGCTTTACAATCAATCAAAATCTAAATTTATCACTTTGACGTAAATGTTTTATTTTAAAATATTTTGATAAAAAAATATGTACTTGATAAAATGAAAATGTAAGAGAAATACAATCGTTAAAAATAATTCTACGAACAGAATTTCAATATTCTTAATATTTTAAATAATTATGTTTAAAAAAGCAATCAATATTTAAGAATAATATTAAAATAAAAAGTTTAATATTAATACTATAGCTAACTTATTAAAAACTGCTGGTAAACTAGCTGTCAAATGATTTACCTTTTTGGTCTTCCGTTGTAATGCTTGGCTTATACTTCAATTTGTAGCTCCTGTTCTAATTAGCATTAATACGTCAATCATAACTGCTCAGCGAAAAAAAATTACATCCAATTTCGTTTTAAATTCGTTAAAAATATATATATGAACAATTTAGAAAAAATTCATCTAAGCAAAAAAATTAAACATTTTTCTTTTACACAAAACAGCTCCTCTTCTTTAAAACGTTTTTAGAAGAAACATAAACAGCAACATTTGAAGAAATAAAATCTTTTGGGAATAATATTAAGAACAATTTTGGTGCGCATAATATTAAATAAATTATATAAATCACTTTTTTATATAACTACTTTTTTAACTGAATTAACTGAATTTTTAGCTAAATTAAAATGCAAATAAAACTTTAGCAATATTTTCATTTTTACTTATTGTAAAAATTAATATAAAAAAATAATTATTTATATCGATGAAAAATATTAACTTAATATGTACACTGAAGAAAGAAAATCGCTTAGGAATGATATTAGGAACAGGATTTTCTAAGTCTTAATAATATAAATATATAATTAAATATAGATATATATATTTTAAGTTGCATATTTACACTTAATTAAAAATTCTTTTTTTAAAAAGTTTTTTCAAAACCCGTATGTTTGATAATAATTTAGAAGAGTCATTTGAGAAAAATATTAAAAACAAAACATTAATTGAATTTCATATTGTTCGTATTTAATTAAAAAACAATTTTTGTTAGTTATTTTTAAAACTCATTATATGGCCGCTGTGGCCTGGTAGGTTAGGTTGCCGTTCTCGTTACCAGAAGGTAATGAGTTCGAATCCCGGCTTATCCGAAGAACCATCGTGTTCATTAATGGTGACTGGTGCAAGTAAAATATGTCATGTTGCGATGTCCTCCAATGTTCCCATTCCAAATTAATATCTCTGGGGGTGTTAGGAGTCAGGCCTTGAGTCTCCTCTGGCTTCCTATCTTTAAATTGAAAATCCAGAAAGTGCTGCCATATAAGTGCCAAAGAGTCGTAATTCCACCCTCTTATATGGGTGCTCTGTTCAAAAACAGAAGACACTCTTTCTGACGTCATTCGCCCAGTCCTTGACTACGTAACAACTATGACAAAACTCAAATTAAAATATAGACTGTAATAAAACTTTGAAAAATTTTTTATTTACCTGTCTTTTATTTTTGATATATTTCTTTAAAAATGTAATTTCAGTGGAGTAATAGAATCCTTGAAATTTGGTTTGTTTGTCGCTCAATGGTTATTTTTATATACTAAGGTTTATTAGACATAAAATATTTTATGAGAAACATTAAGAAAGAATTTCGACGATTTTTATTTACATTATATTTTCTGTTAAAAAATAATTTTTAAATCAGTATATTTAAATTCCTTAAAAGAACTCAAGCATCTAAATTGCTTCATCTTCTTTTCTTAAATATTTTCTCCAAAAAGAAAAAAAAGAACTTTTTAAACTTTGAAGAAAAGAAATCACTAGAAACTAATTAATATATTTTCAAAAAGAATTCAAGTAATACCACATATTTTTACAAACGTTTCGGTAAATAGTGTTTCGTCATCATTATCAGGGTCAAAAGATCATTGCATCGGATTTTGATCTCTTAACGACATGGATTCAACAACCAAAATCGAAAAATCGTTTTCGATGTACATTTGTTCAATCATCAGACAAAAGGAAACGCCTAAAATCCTTGAAGGCTGGGTGTGGGGGGAAGAACAATGCATTTACAATTTTATTATTCTTCGATTGTTGCCATTTCTCTTCGGGGCAATCATTTCAATGTTATGAAGAACGATTGCTCCAGATTCTGAAATGCCATTTTTAATTTATCATGTCTGTCTCTGTTGTGATGAATTTGGTTGGGAGTTTTGCTTGAAAATAAAAACACGGTATAATCATGTTTAGTCTAAACTTGAAGCTATCATTTAGAATAAATTATAGGTCAAATATAAATAAATCATCGATTAAGAATTCAGAAATTTGATCTATATTCAAATGAATCAAACAAGTGATACAGAGCAAGAAATATTTAAAACAATTCACTGTCTATGTTTATTTTTATTTATGATTTAAAGAATGGAATTCAGAAAATATCTCAGATTTTTAATATTATTATATATTATTTAAAAATAATTGAAATATGAAAATAAACAGCATAAAATTGAAAATTCCTCCAACATAAATAAAAAAATATATGTATACATGCATTTTATGTATTTTTAATATATTTATTAAAAGAAAAAGTATCACTACATATTTGTATACCAGCAATATAATTAAACAATTAAAATTTTATTGTGGACCTTGACCCTATATCTCTCGATTTAAAACCACCATATTAAGTAGGAAGGTGCATAGATTTTGCCACAAAAAAATCTACTACGTGCCAAATGTGGCACTCGTGCCTTACGTTGGCAATCTCTGTTATAGATCGCATAAATAAATATAGGTTATATGTAATATTAGGGAATAATTTATTGTAAGAAGTCTGTGACATTTTAAATTTTAATAATTTATAAACTAAATTCTAAATAGATGAATTTATAGCATTTTTGCATGGAATAACTCATCGTAATTTGTAAAAACAATTTAGAATCACCCTGTATATATATATATATATATATATATATATATATATATATATATAT
>JAPDSC010099981.1:38042-65051 GCA_026290005.1 Latrodectus geometricus | reverse complement strand
AAAAAAAACCATAACTGTTCAATTACAACAATCACAACAGACCACAAGTTCGTACCTCCAAATCAGTTCGCTCAATATTCAACCGCTCCCTACCTGTACAAAATATACCTGACGAATCTAGATAGCTTGTTTAAAAAGCTTGCAGTACGTGACCACTCTTTCTCCAGCAATTCTCCCACCCCACGGAAGTAGGGGAGCACTGATGACTCCCCAGGGGACAACAGCATTATAGCCATGTACCGGATAAACTTACTCATGCGTATACCTCGAGCCTGCTATCATCAGTATAATGGTAGGAATGCCTTTACTTCTGTTGCCAAAATATCATTTCAAACTTGTTCCAGATAGTCTCTTGATTTCCGATTTGTCTCGATCCCCCCCCCCCCCAGAATATGCTTTTTTTTTTTTTTAAATTTGACGAGATGTCTTCATTGGAGGAAAATGTGCTTTACCCATATTTATCTGTCTTTTTATTTCTTCCGGTTTCAGAAATATATTTTGGAAATACCATATTGTAACTATTTTATTGATATAGAATTTATTCCTGTAAAAGTTAGCAATGGTCTAAAGTAAGAAATATTTTCTTTTGGTAAGAATTAGTTTATTTTGTGAAGATAAATGTCTACATTAAATATCAGTACATATATATATATATATATATATATATATATATATATATATATATATATATATAATATAAATGTTCAAAGAAAGTTAAATTATTTTTTGAGATAAGCAATTTGATGAAAAATAAATAAATTCCTTAATGTTAATTTTAATTAATATTTTTATGTAATATAATAAAAATAAAATTGTTAATTTTTATTAATATGTATTATAGTTTTTGAAAACTAAGACGATTTTAATCGAAAATTTCGTAATTACATTATTTTCTGGACTTTCTATCTTTTACAAAATCTAGTATACTCGCAACGATTAAATTTATTTTCACATTTAGAGATTTGACTTTTTTTTTAAATAAATCTTGATAGAAAATGTTCAATGTTTCAACGATCAATATTTATTCTTAATTGTATTAACAAAGTGCCTAAACTTTTATGGGAGTTATTTCTTTTAGTATTTTTTAGATTCAAGTACATCTTAATATTGGATAAGCAAATTTTGTCATCATATTTTACTTAAATTATAATCAAAATATTACTAATTCGTTATGATTTTCAACTAAATATATGGCACAATATTTTTTAAATTTTTATGAAAATCTATATATCTTAAAGTAATTGATTTTTATTTATTACAACATGGAAATATTATTTAATCATATTTCAGTTGCAAATTTATATTTATAAAAGAACTTTTTTAATTTCCATTCAAATTCTTTTAAAACTTAAGATGAGAATCTCTTCATTTTTCTTGAATTAAGATATTATTCATCTTACTCTATAATTTATCTTCTTATTAATATAGCAATATATATTGAAATAGAATTATTCAGACAATTTTGATACAGCTGAATTCATATCATTGTTGGAATATAAATAATAAACATTTTTTTCAAAAATATAACTATTGATTTATGAAATTAAATCCAAGTAGACATGATTGTCTTATCTTGAAAAAGTTTAAAAAGGTTTTATGATTTAATGGAGATTAAGCCAATGCACATTCAAGCACACAATCATATTGCAAAATTTTTAAAAATTATTCTTTATTTCATATTTCCATTCATTTTAAGTAATTTGCTTAAAAGAATCAAGTTAACTTTTGGATGTAATCTCATCAAGCAAGTTATATCACCACACAATATTATTGTGGAGCTTAATTTAATTTCGAACACCATTTTAAACCAAATTTATTATTCTTATAATCTTCAAAAAGTACACATTTTATTTTTAAATATTTTCCGTTGGTGATATGGTCTAGTTTCCTTTTAATCAAGCGTACTCTTTCACACAATTTAAATTAAGACATAATATAATTTTAGCATGCATTTTAATTTGAGAAGAGAATTCTAAATTAAACATGGTTTGTATTATAATTACTCTGAATAATTATGTATTATACAAAATGTTCATCAAAGTTATTGTTAATTTCCTTTTATATTCCTAATTATCTGCGTGAAGATTTTCTTGAGTTAATTAGATAAGTCTTTTTTATTAAAACATAAGCTTATCAATTAAGCAGAATTATGTTATATAACTTTATAATTCTGCTTAAAGTTCTACTGAATTTAATTTAGAAGACGAATCTTCACAAGTTGTAATTATACTAAACCACTAATTTTAATTTAATCTTAAGAATGGCATTGTTTTCTAAAACAGATTAAGAACTACTTTTAATCAATAAAACTGGTAGTTTTGAGTTAATATTGTTAAATAAATTTTTATGGAACTTCGATTAATTTAATTCCAAATAAAACGTATTATTTTCAATTTAATATATATAATATATATTAAACATAGTTCTGTGTCATGCAGTTTAATTTAGCCATGTAAATTAATTTTTAAAATAATTTAATTTAAAACTTAATTTCAGAATTACTTGAAGTCTTATTTGATGTGCGTATTTTCTTTAGGGTTTTATACCAAATTTTACTGATATTTTTGGATCAACATTTCATCAAAAAACTGTAAATTGTGGATGGTTAATTTATTTAGGTTGGTTTGATTTTCTCAAAAGTTTTTTTACGCCTAACCTCTAAGTAAATCTCAAAGGCTTGAATTGTTGAACCGAAGATTAAAGTTCTAATTATATTGTCTAAAATTAAGACCTTAATTTCACTATATAATTCATAAAAATTCGAATTTACTATATTATCTTTACTTCCTATTTTATGTTTTAATTATATTTTCAAATATTCCCTGATAATTTGATTAATAAATGTTTTGTTAATAGGGGAAAATGAGCATGTACTCACAAATATGTTGAGGAACCCGTACATGCCATTTATTGTTAGTTAGATTTTATTATCATATCAGTTTCTGTAATTTCAATTCCTGATGACATGATGAAGTTATCTTACATTTGAGTCGACACTTTTCCCCCAATGTATCAATACAGTGAAAGGAATTTAGGTAAAAATAATTAATGCGTATGCTATCCTTCAGCATGGGAATTTTTGATTGGTTCAAAGCAATTTAAATAACTATAATGATTTCTCTATTAATAGGACATCTGCTGCCTCAAGTGACTCTACCTCTTCCTGTTTAGAGTTTTATACTGTAATACATAATAGAAATTCTCTCTTGAACTGTATTTGGCAAAAAAAAAAATGGTAATTTTATGTATGTGTTTTAAGTTTTATTTTAACAAGTCCACACATTTCTTCATATACGTACAGGAACAAAAGAGCACAATTTTTATCTTATATATTCGTCCTTATAATTTGAAATATTTTGATGTTCCAAAAGAAATAATACTTATACTTATTTTCTTAAACAAATGCCGTATGATTAGCTAAATTTCAAATCAACAATTCATGTCCCAATTTCTACTCCCAATGCAATTATTTGTAATGGTTTCGAAACCATATTCTAACCTGTAAATCCCCGATCTGAGGTACATGAGGCCTAATTAACCCTCATGAGCAAAATGTAACAAGTAATAAATAAACGAACCAAGCCTTTCTTAATGTATTCATTTTAGAAAGTTGCTTAAAATGAATAAAAACACATTAGAAAAATAATTGATTCTTCCAATATGGCAATGGTTATTTTCTGTTTTTAGTAACATTTTACAATTCCTTCATCTAAGTTTATAATATGTTAATAAAAATTATAATAATAATAGAAATAATTTTAAAAAATATAGCTTGTGAGAAAATATATTATATATCTAAAAAGTTTTTTAGACTAATATAAACTCTTGACATTTAATATGGGAACTGTAGATTTTTACTTTGACCATCATTAAAAAGCAGTGGTAGTATAGAATACTTATATATAATTTAATGATACATTCAATGCAATATTAATGGATGCATTGTATATTTATTTCATATTTTATAACAGTATGTTCAGGGGGGGGGGGCACTATGTTAAGGTTGCGTAGGGCGTTCGTTCTGGTTATCGGAAAGCTGTAAGTTCGAATCCTTACCCAAAAAACTATCCTACATTTTCGTTAATGATTTTTGAAGCACTTTAAATAAGTCGAGGTCACAATCTCCTCTATGTAAAATGATACCTCTAGGGGTAGAAGATCAAGTTTTACGGAGTATTCTGCTTGATCCCTGGTTCTAAATACGAAGATTCTCACCCTTCTGCATCTATCTAACTGGTAGAGCCTACCTACCTCAGGGATAGGTACATCCTAGGTATAAATGCAGAGAAGCATACAGCTACAACAATTATAAAAGTATGTATATGTTTAGTAACAATGGTTGCTCAGTGAGAAGTGACATTGTTTAAGACCATAAAAATAGTTAGTGACGCAAGAACCAGATTTGGATTAACGTGTATTAGGTGGAATCAATCGCATTAAATATTCGGTAGTTTCTTCGGTATAAGAATAGAATATAGTAAGGGAAAAAATGCCATATATTAAATTCCGGAAGAAATTATTTTCATTTAACTGCTTGGGTCTGTATAATATATTACAATAAGTATATATTTTGTAATTATAAGTAACTTTTTTAAACGAAGACAATAGTTCGTATAATTGCAATAAGAGAAATAAATTATTCGTTTCAATATTACTTTTGAAAATTTTAATTAGGTGAATTTAGTGATAACAAACAAAACAAATAATAATGACATATAATTATATCGCGTATATTTTTAATATATAAATATATTTATCTCACGCAAAAGCATTTTTAAACAAATTAAATATTTCAAAAATTAAGTAACTTGTAATCTTAGCTGATTAAAATTATTTACTGATCACAATAGTACACAAAATTCTATCAATAATTCAATGAAAGATTTTTATAAATGCAATTGTACACCTTCCTTTAATAAAAAAAAATTCTGTGGCTGGATTTTTAAGTACAATTAGTGGGAAAACATCTAATGTGTAAAGACTAAATTAAATATTGAATCGTAAATCGTATTATTTTTAATAAATCCCGTTTTTAAAAAACTACTTTTCTGAAAATGTTAAATGTAATTTGAGTTATTAGGAGAAACTTTTTAAATGCGTTAAAATTTATATTATTAGTTCACATAAATGCTGTTAAAATATATTTGCTCATCCCCCCTTTATAATCAAATTTACATGTTCATATATAAATGCACATTATTTTTATATATATATTTTTTAGTTTTATGTTCTTCTTTAAGTTTTTCTTTTTTTTAATAAAAAGAAAAATTGCACATATTTGATTTCATATATGAATTTTCTATTCTATTTTGAAATAAAATGACATAGCGATTTAATACTAAGCTTTTTTAGTATAATTTTTTTTACATTTTTAGATATGAATTGTTATTTTAATTTTTGTTTCTATTTTCCATAAAAAAATTCATAGTCTTAATAATAAAAGTATGATTCCATATTCTTGTAAGAAGAAAAAGAATTCTCTGCACTTTTCATCATTTGCAAAGTGAGAAGATTTAGAACAAAGCATTTCAGCGCTCATGATTTATTTCTACAAAAAATATTAAAAAAATAGAAAACAAGAAATATTCCGCATATTTTGAAATCTGTCCTTAAAATTAATTCTGCCAGCGTCAGAATTTTCTGCCTTAATTTATCAAAAGGGATAAACGATGAAAGAAATTCGTGTATTGAAAACTTTCTCCATAATGCTTTCTATACGCAGTAGCAAATTTTGATTCATGGAAAATAAGATATCAATCTTACATATAAATTTTCTTGTAATTTAAATTAACGTGCCTTTGTCGGTTTGAACTTTAATGTTACAATATATATATATATATATTAAATAAAAGTTACAAACTTGTCTTAGACTATTGATTAATCTCATTACATTTTTGCTATATTAATTAATTAAATGTATCCAACATAGTTACTATGGGATACATATATACATTTGCCGATTCATTTTTGACAAGTTTCAATATCACTGTATTGGGAAGATTTCGATAGTTATTTAAATATGACAGACAAAAAAATATAATACATCCTCCTTGAACAGTTATGAGTAAGGGGTGAAGTGTCTTTTAAGCGAAAATAATAGAGTCCCCAGATGCCTGGCTCCATCTATTGGAGTTGTTTGCTTTCGTTTGTTTATTGGATATGATTATTTGCAGAAGCATTTATATTTTATTGGAGTCAATGATTCGGCTAGTTGTCTTTTGTGTCACCAGGGCTATATGGATGGTGACCACCTGTATCACCCTTTCATATTTTTTTGAAGACAAGATCTTCAAGGTTTTTCTTGACACTACGGACGCTAAGTTTAATTCTTTTTATACTTCCTCATTGATTTAGTGAGTTGCTCGTCAAATAATGGCAGAAAAGCTGAAGACAAGAGTAAGATAGAAACAAAATTTTAATTTCAATTTTGAGTGAAAATAGAAATACAGAAGAAAAGACGTTCTTTTTGTATGGAAGTATACTTAATATCAATCTCAAGATATTCTGTAACATTTTAAGGTATTTGTATCAAGAAAAATAAAATGCATGGACTGAAAAATGTAAGAAACAGATTTCCAAATTTCAGCATTTTATTAAATATAATTGTAAAAATCTTTTATTTTTAATTTGACCGTAATAACAATGTCACTTTGGAGAATGCTCAATTATTTACTAAGCCTATTTTTGGCTACAACTTTCTCCTTCCTTCTTCATATGAAAGAAAAATGACTAATTTTCTCACCCTCCATTATAAATGCTTATGGTTTTCATTAGACTTAATTTGTTTATCAATGAGTGTATCAATAAAATAATAGAGTTATAAAATAATACGATTTTTACAATTAAAAAAATAAATTATGGAAGATTTATGTCCATAAAACTATGTTTGCTGTGCTTACAGAAATACATTCTTTAGTATAAATAATTCAAATGACTCATTGTAACTAAATGACTAAAAATATATAAATTATGATTTTTAAGCAATATTTTTATTTACTACAATGCTTCATCAAATTAAATATTAAGTTATATAGTATTTAAAGAAAAAAATATATATTAGCACTATAATGACAAAAAAGATATAGTACTTATCTATTTTTAGTACCAAACTCATCATCCCTCCTTAATTTGCCAAAGATTTATATCACTTTACGATTTTCTTAATTTTGATTAAATTATGTCATTGGCATATTACTTTCTGTGGAGGCCCAAAATTTTTGTTGCCCTCATATCTTGTTAATCTATTTTTCCTAAACATTTCCAATTTTCGAAATATTTGCTTCTGGTTTTTCTTTTATCTAACCAAATGATAATCATAATTTTTATCTTCCGAATTTTTCTCAAGATATTTAAGATTTAATGATATACTATCACGATATGATAAAAGTACACAAATGCAAAGTTTAAATATGGAAACAATATATCATAAATGCTATTGTGTAAGATCATACAAAATTGCATGGATACAAGAAAAGAAATAAATAATAAATATATTGGCTGAAACTAAATGCATTAAATAAAATAGTCCTTTCTTCTTTGAGTCTCACAAGTTTCATGAATATGATGTTATAAACTGTTAAACGCTTAACTAAGGAAAATGAAACATACATTTATTTATTACTAATATTTCCTTAATCTAATCACATTCACATGAATAATTCATGATTTATTGAAAATGAGTGTGATCATTTTAAATCAATGGATAACTGTACAAATGAATCACTGCATAGGTTCTTTACTACAATTTAAACAACAAGAATTTACAAAAATTCCATGAAATTTTTTTTAAACTTGCAACAATTTTAGATTTTATTGTAATCAGAGGGAAAATTTGATAAAAAAAAAAAGTGTAACACAAGATCCATTCATATAAAATCAATACATCCCCACTTTTTTATAATATCCAGTCAGATTAATTAATGGCATATATATAATCTTAAAGTAACTTGAAATCAAATTAAAATGTGATTAAGAATAGATTAAATATTGATATTCAACATACATGCATGTATAATTATTTCTTTTAAAAATATGACTAATTTATTTGTATATATAACGTTAATATCTCTTTAGGCAAACTTCAATTTAATAAAACATTTAGTGATGAGATTTATTTATAATATCCAAACTAAAAACTCAAAGCTTCCAATTAATCATACGGTAAAAAAAAAGTTATTAAGTTAATATGTAAAACACTAGTAAAATTCTAATTCTCAGCTAATTTTGCATGAACTATAATAACCATTCTGAAAAAAATCAAAAACTCCAAAAAAAAAAAAGAGCCTATAGAACTAAAAAAATCATGACAAACTTTGTACTTATATATCAATAACTTCACAAAAAATACTCTCAATACATTTTCTCGTTATATAGAAACTTTTAAAAATTCTTGAATACATATTTAATATTTTTCATTTGATAAATTTAGAAATATCCTATGGCATATATTTATTTATTTTTTCTATTATATATTATTAAACCATTAAGAATTACGTTTTTATAATTTTTTTTTATTTTATTTTTTCTATTTTTTTATTTTATTTTTAAATAATTTTAGTTTAACAAATAAAAATTGAAAAATAAAATATTTCTACTGAATAAAATCAATATATTTTCATAAATTATTATTTCAGAATTGTAAAGTAACCAAATTAACTTAAATTTTTAATTTGTGCTTAAACTATTTATTCTAAGCAATAATATAGGGAATAGAACCCAATAGCAACATACAGAATATTTTAAAATAAATTTCGTTTTGCTTCAGAACATTTATTCCACATTATTCAGAAATACTGAATATTGGTCTATCAAATCATGTCTTCTCTTTCTTTCTTATCCCCTGATCTGGATCAGATCAGGTCCATGACTGCCTCCGTCCTCAACCCCTCAAGGACCGCACCAGGGTTGCGCAGACGGTCATTCCGCGAAAAGCCAATACATTTCAGTAAATGTTCCGGACTGGCTTCTTCTGTGTTGCACTTTGTGAAAGTGGGAAAGACTTTGCTTCCCAGGTAAAAACTTTAGAGTCTTAAGATGATTGGATTTGAGCCTAGACAAGGCTGATTAAATCTTGTAGTGCCACTCACTAATTAGCAAAGGACTTGACTCATATCTGTTTTTGAAGCGTGTAACATATGTGCATGTGTATCTGTATAAAAGCAAGATTTTATTTCTTTCGCAGTACTTAAGAACACGACCATCTTTATCAGAATCGAAAGTCTAGGATTCGATACTATATGTTGTTGACCCATATAAAATACTTAAATATATTATAACAGCCTTCAATAGTTAAGCTGCCTATTATGTGATATCAAAAACTTTCTATAAGCCACCCAGAAAATTTTAATTATTCTGAACAGGCTTATAGGAATCATGTTGACAACGACACCTTTAAAAATATTATAAATTTACAAATTCATTTTTAAAATAGCAAAAGATATACATAAACGAAAAAGAAACATGTTCAAATTGTTTTTCATTTGCTACAAAGTCCGTGATATAATGAATGGAATTTTTATTATTTACCTTTGTTTCGAATTTACCAGAAACAAAGAGAAATTACATGATAAGCATTCTAGTCTTTTTAATAAAAAATAAAACCTGCCTTATTGGATTAAAATTTCCTTCAGAAAGTCGTACATTTTTTTTTAAACGATAATTAATAAGATGCAACATTATGCACATACAATAATTCGCTCCACAGAGAAGCTTGCTTATGTTTTATTCTTTCCCGTGTATTACACCCATCTGAGCACAAGCAAATTATCGTTATTTTGGTAATAAATGAAATTAATATTAATGAATAAAATTTTCATTCTCTTAATTCAATTCTCCGAAAATAAAGTTTTTTCCCGGTGAATAAGTACTTTAGTGGGAATGGCGTGGAATTTTAATCAGTTCCTTTGATTTTTATTCAACCAAATGAAACAAATTTTTTCGAAAACTTACTTCGTAAGCGAATTGATTTTAATCAATTCTTACAAACTGAAGAATTTTATTTTTTTCTGAGTTTACATTTCTAAAAGATTTGCAACACAAATATTGATTTTCTCAGCTAATTTAATTAAAAGGCTCATTTTTCACCTGAAAAATCCAGGGCACACATAAGCATGTTTTAAGAAAATAATTAATATTAAAATGTAATATAAGCTCAAGTAGTTTTTTAAAACTACATTATTGGTTGCTCACTCAAATAAAATTTATTAATGTGTGCTATAACTATGGAACCTTATTATAATCACCACTGTAATTATTACCTCGAGTGGAAACATATTCATTGTATTCATATTTTTCAAGATTATGTACTTATCATGTAATTCAATTTACTCAAAAAGAATTCATATATGCTTTGCAATTGAAATTTATTCGTATGAAATGTTTAAGACCTTAATCCTTGTCTTTTTTTATAGAAGCTTTTATACAAGGTTTTTACTTAAGAATAGAATACATGTTTTTCTTTTTGAAATTTCACTAACAAGTATGATTAGCATATTTAACAATGTGTTAAATATTTGTTATCTAATTTGTAAAATATATGAAAATTTCGAAGCAAATATAATATTTTAATAAATATAAAATATTTTAACATTTGTTAATCAGAAAAATTTATAATTATATAAACTATTTTGTCAAGAATTAAGCTCTGAATATAGAATTACAATTCACAATTTTTTCCAAAAACTGAACACATTTCAATAAAATACATAATCTTTTTCTCTTTAAGATATATAACATTTATTTTTGCAACCTTTAAATTAAGTACAAATTAAAACTATTTAAATATCTCATAAAAATCTTATACAGTATAAAATTGAATGTATTCTTAAAGCTTTTTTAAGGATTTTATAATTTTTTTAAAAGTTAGTATTAATATTTTTTTAAAAATAAACTTTATGTTAATATTAAGATGCTAATGGTTTTAGTAATAGTGTCTGAAAACTAATTTGCAAACAATGGATTTCGTCTGTGATCTGTGTTTCAAAGATAGAGAAATCTGGAAGAAAAAAATTAAATGTATGCAAATCATAAAATCCCAAAGATAATTTATTTTCCCAATTGTAAGAGGCATTTTTGCTTAAAGTTATGATGTTCTTTATGTTCTTAAGTCAAATTAACATGAATTATTACTTTATAGTCTCATTCATCTATAACTGCTTAAATGGTAAACTCCAGATTGCAACAAATCTACAAGCTTCAGAATAATTCCAGACTTTTCGTTTTTTTATTATGACATAAATAAAAACGTGACTATGTAGTTTATTTCGATGATATAAGTATACTTAGTGGAATATTTGGTTTTTAATTTGATAAATATCAACAAAATTTAGCATCTGAAATTCATCAATTTGGAATTAGTGACGGATACACTATCCAAGCTTTGTTTCCCTCTGATAATATTGTTGTTAAAGATGATTATATATATATAAATATTCCACGAGAAAAATTTTCATTTGTAATGATTCCCTGCCTTCTTTGCTGACTCTGAAAAAATCGCTGCCTCCAAAAAATTACTCTTGATGACCAGCTTGTTATGCATTAGTTCAAAAAATTCCTTATTTGACTATGCCTATAATTCCTTATTTGACTACACGATCTAGAAATAAGAATAAAGAATTCCTCACTTCCTCAGATGCATATTGTGCAAACGAGTTCTCCCTAATAATGTCTTATAGACTTAAACACAACCACTCTTTTATGCCGAATTTAAATTAACTCATTTTTTTAAGCAGACACATGTGGTAACTTTAAAAGTTATTTCATTTTCATTTCTGTAACAGAAAAATTTCTGAGTGTGGGTTTAACTCTGAAAACCCCATAATTTGCTTTATGTTTTTTGTAAAAAGATAAAGCAAATATGCATACCGTGACCCCCTATTCTTTTAGGCTTATTTAAATCAATTTTTTTTTCTTTCTAAAACGTTTGTGACTGTTATTTCTTGTAACTATGCATACATTTTTAAAGTGGTATCTTTTAATTAACTTTGTAACATTTAGGCCTTGTATCATTAGTGGTGGTGCACAGGGAAATATAAGTTAAAAATATATATTACATATTTTTAAATAATATATATTTTTGATGATGATATTATAAGCTATATATATATATATATATATATATATATATATATATATATATATATATATATATATATAAAAATATTTTTAAATGTTTATATGATATGTATATTAATATTATATATTAAGTTATTCCTAGTAACGTACTGGCCATTCACCAAGAAGGCGACATGCTACAGACGTGAAATTTATACGAAATTAAGAAGATGCTGTGATATGCAAATGATTAGCTTTTCAGCGCATTCAGACAAAGCAGGCGCCAGTAGCGACACCTAGATTGTGTTTAAATGAGGAAATTGTTCAGCCGGTTCCTCATACACAAATTGCATTTGAACGTTGTTTCCTGGTGAAAAGTTGTTGTGATGCCTCGTGTAAGAAGGAGAAATGCGTACCAGCACGTTTCTGACTTTGATAAAGGACAAATGGTAGCGTACCGGGATTGCGGTTTATCTTATCGCCGTATTGCTGCTCGCGTCGGTCGAGATCCAATGACTGTTAGCAGAATATGCAATCGATGGGTTCAGGACGGTAATACGGTACGCCATGCGGGATCTCAACGGCCACCTATCACTAGCAGCCAAGAAGACAGGCATATTATCCGCATGGCCGTAATGGATCATGCAACCACGTCACGAGCCGTGAGTCAAGAAACGGGGTTTTTTGGAAGACAACATGTTATTTCTAGTATAATATATTTGTCCAACAAATATCATTTTGTTATCTACATTTCTTCCTGATGAAGCAATTTTAATGGCCAGTAGTGTATTAATTATGTTTTCAAATACAGTGATGTAAATTTGATTACAAACAAATATGAGATCCATTTTTAAATAAATACCAACAAATGTAATTAATTTCTAATGTACTAAATTGTTATACAAATATGTGAGGAAACACCGTAGTTTATACTATACTTCTCAAAATCGTAGACTTAGTAGATAAGTTAAAGCAATTAGTAAATAAGTTAAATCAATTTTTGAATTTTTACAAATAACAATATAAAATCATGTAGAACTGAAAATAATTGACATTTCTACATAAATATATGTAATGATATTTGTCATAACTGACTAAAAGATTAAAATTGCCCAATTAAGGAGTTTATCCATGTGTACAGAAATTAATTAATACATAACAGCAAGAGCCTTTCTGCAAACAATAAAAATAAAAATTTCTGGGAATATCTGAAGTTTTTTTTAAAAAAAATAAAATATATATACTTAATTTGGTAAAGATATCACTTAAATCCCTCAAGGCTGCTGCAATAAGAGTAGATTAAAATTAAACAAACTTATATAATTGTGCGCAATAGATATTTCAAACAAATATTTCTTATAAGTACTAAAGAAAAAAAACTAATTCTGATTAATAATGAAAATCAAAATCAAAATATGAATTATTAAAATTTCAAGTAAAATTTTTCGAAAAATGTGTTTATCATGTTTCCGCTTGTTAGCACAGCTAATCGCAATAAAATAAACACATATTTCAAAAAAATATAAATAGCATACTAAATTTATATACATGAAATACAAAAATATGAAAATTATAACAAAAGTATAATTTGATAGAAAAATATCATTTCAGTTGGCCTCAAGATATTTGCTTTAACTCCTAATAGGAAATTTAAAAATAGAATTATTAGTTTAAATAATATGTTCTTAAATATTCGAAAGTACTAGGATTTCTAAAGATTATGTTGGAAATCCTTCAAAAATTACGATCATTCTTTATCAGTTAAAGTAATAAAATATTTCCTTTTTAGCCTAATATACTTTTAAAAGAATACTGTCTCTTTACTGTCAAGGTGACATTTTAGGAAAAAAGAATAAAGTAATTTAAAATAGATAATGTGGACAAATTATGCCATCTTTAGTTTTGTTCTGGCAAATATTCTTCCTAGCCAACTAAGATCAATTTAAATTGATTTAAATTGTTTTCCATTCCCTTTAATGAAGTATTGCGTTATGTGACTTTAAAAAAAGAAAGAAAAAAACGTCTGACCTCTTCATGGTCAAAAGAGTTCTTCAAAATACTAAGTTGAATAACAGAAAAGTTAGCAATGAAATTTCTTTCATTTTTATTTAACTAAATCTTTTTACTTTAGAGATAATATCAGATAATTTTAATTATACGTTTTAAAAGACAATGAACTATTTCATAACTTACTAAGGAATAAAAAATTAATATAATGATAAATTAGAAACAAAAAAAGAAAATGAGGTCTTGTCCAATAACTTGTCTTCTTATAATAACTTGTTATAATTCTTCCAATTATTATTTTAATTATTCTAAGTTTTCTAATTATTCTAAGTAATAATTCTTATAATAGTTCTTCCAATAACTTGTCCAAATATATTGGTGTTATGCGGTTTTAAATGTCATGGTTTTCAAATCAACGAAACTCTGGAAATAATAGCACAAAAAATAATTTTAATTAAAATTTTCTACAAATTTTCCGAAAATTGACTGAATAATAGGGATGGTGTTAAAACATAAACATTGTAAAATAAAATTTGAAATCATTTAGATATTTTATTCAATGGAATCCTTTTCATTCTTTTTTTTTATTTAATTTATTATTCTTTTCAAACATGTGAGAAAAAGTTAACTTCTTTTTAGCAAAGTATAAATATAAATGTATAATTTAATAGTAACAGGCAATATAGAATGCAAGATATATGTATGATAATTAAAATTTGTGATAGTAATTAATGTATAACTTGAAAGCAAATAAATTTAAACAGAGCACATTTTCACACTAAAACTTAATTATTTCTTTTAAAAAATGTAGTTTTGTAAATAAAATATATTTTCATGAGTTTTTAAAAAGCATATTAGATTGCCAAATTATTTTATGCACGAATTTTAAACTAAGATGTTCGGAATAATTTTTAATCAGAATAGAGAAATATGAATAATTCAAAAAATGAATACTTAAAAAAAGACAATTATCATAACAGACTTTTAATTGGGAAGAATGGAATGCATTGTTTTTAATGCATTAATTTAGTACATATAATGATTCTTTTCGAATAGTTTTGTGTGTGTATGTTTAATTATTTTTATGCATATATATTCAGATAAACACACTAAAAATTCTTCCAAATGAAGTTCTTTTCCTTCATCATTCTATTTCATTTTCAATTTCGTTTTTGATTTGGAATTCTGAATGGTGAGAATCTACATTCAAATTAAGAATCCATGCTAAGTTATAAAGAACTACCAAAATCTTTACTAACCCTCTCTCTTATTTTAAATTTCGTTTGAAAATCTTTAATGAATAATTGATTTCGCTTCAATTATTAAAATTTTTTAATACAATTACCCTTTAAATTATTCAAATTTACAAATGATTTTTTATGCTTTTATGTACTTCCAATGACAAAACGTTAATTTCCTTTACAGCGATTTGAATTTTGATGTAATTCAAATTTTATTTTAAAATAAAACTCATATAAATTAGGACATTTTTATTTAAAACTAATAATAACATTGAAAACCCAATCGCATTTTTAAAATAGTATGTGCCTTATGATACATATATATACCTATGTCTATAATCATTTAAACGTAATAAAATAATACATAGAACATATGCATATTAAAATTAAAGAAATAATTTATAAAAACATGTATCTTTAAGATTTAGAAAGTAGCTAGGATTACTCTATTTACTTTATTGGATTAATTCTGTATATTTTATTGAATTAAATATTTTATTTTTCATAGATTTGCATCTACTCTAAAAGGGCAAACATTTCAAAATAAAACAATAGGAAAAGTGATAAAAGTAAATAAAATCAAAAGTCTCAAAAACAATGTACATAGATGAAAATTATTACAGAAATAAATGACCATTTCAGTTTTCATACTTTCAATATGATATTTTTAAATGAAATTAAGTTAAAATAAAAACAGTACAATATATATTATTAAGAAATATTTAACTAAACTGAATATTTATCAACAACTTAAATTTTCTGCACTCAAATATCTGTTGAAATAAGCACTGTTTTTTAAACATTTATTAAACAAATTAGTAAAATAAAAAGAAGTTGATCCATTGATTGTCTAGAAAACTTCACATATGCGATTTTTCATTGAATTAATTATGTTTTAGAGCAAAGATTTGGGAATAAATTTGTATATGCTACTAATTTATAATGAAATCTCAATTTATAAACAGAATCATTTGAATCATTATTATCATACACTTGAATAGCCAAATAATCAACATAAGTTGTTTATGGAATCCAAGTCTTTCTTATAATTGATTTAGACACAGAGTAAAACCCATTGGCTTAAAGATAGGGTTTCATGTTTTCAAGATATTGGTCCGATGTTCGAGCCTTGGATTGCACAAATCCGACTCAGCCTTTTATCCCTTCACAGTTGGTTGATAAAACTGAGTACCAAGTATGCTTGCAAAACACTGGGTGTTCCACGTCAGGCTGACAGCCTAATCAGAACAAATGCTTCGCACTCCAGAGACCTTGGTAAAGAAATTACAAATGGTGAGCGTAGGCTTTGGCCACATGGCCAAAGCGACAAAATGGTCCTGCCACAGAGTTTAGTTTAGACAAATCTTGTTGAAATTTCTCTTCCAATCCTCCTGAAATGCCTTAATAAGTATTAGGTGTTGATTAGACAATTGTTGAATTCAATTTGAACCCATTCTCTCAGGAATTCATTTTGCACATTATATGTAATAGCTGGTCTCAACATTCAACATGAAATCTCAGGTCATGGTTTTTTAATCATGTTCATTCCTTCTTGACATTTTAGCAGTCATCTTTTTCATTCTCGAAGGGTATAATTTGAATTTGATCATCAAGTAAGCTGTACTTTTGCATGAACCAATTGTATTTTAGAAGGAACATTTTCTGTATTGTCACAAGTTTGAAAATTTGTCTATTATTAGAAGCTGATATTTTACTCATCCTTATAGATATTCCATGTTTAAAAAAAAATCTCTTAATTTGAAATTAATTTCTCTTAATTTGCGTAATGAAAAACAGTCTTATTATTTTTAAGGAGTTTACTTATTTTATGCTCATTTTCCAGAGATTTTACAGAACCAATTTTCTCAAACTTGCATATCATAATAATTCATTTCCACCTATATTGTGAATTCCTTCAGTAAATCAAAATAAAAAACAAAGCAAAAACAATTTCCAAACAAAATATTTTCAAAAATTTAACAAAAATATTTTTATAATGTAAAATTTAAAAATGTGAAAGGAAACTTAAAAATATTTTTAAAATCATAAATGTTTTTGGATATTAATGTTATATTTATATTAAACCAAAATTTCAAAAGGCTATTTTCTAAGTGAAATTAACACATTTTTATTTCATTTAATGATTTATTTGAGAAAAAATAATTTATTTCAATAACGTCAATTAAAAACTTTTTCATACTATGCAGCTTTCAATTAAAATATTGGTAATTCAATTAAATGTTGGTATTTTAGGAAGTTTTGTGTTTTTGAAACACATTGTAAATAGTCTATGTGAAATACTCAAAAGTAATATTCAAATGCGAATATGATAACAATGTAAACTGAAATGCATGTAGTTTAAATAAGACACCCAGATTTATGAAGCTTGCAGTACTGTGATAAATTTTATGAATTTTTATTTATTAGATCTGAGTTAGTTACTGTAAGTACAGTTTAATTATGAATATTTACTTAAAAATTATATTTTAAATTAAGTTGATATTTCAAGGTAAGCATAAATTTTATAAAATATAATTATCTAAATTGAGAATATTTATTATTCAGTTATTATTTTTATAAATTTAAGCGGGCAAGAATAATTAATGGAAGGAAATAGATACGTGGAAATAATGATTTAAAATAAATGATACTTTACTTTAAATGTTTTAGGATAATACAAATGATGCATTATATCCAAATAAATTCAAAACTTCCAATTATAAGTCAGCTGAATTAATAATTAATCTTTTATTAATTGTTATTCCTTTGAAACACAACTTGCTATGACACACTGATGCGATTTGATCATCCAGTGTTTCAAAATTAAGCAATCATAATTATGTGGCCTTAATAGCCTAGTGTGTAAAAATGATGCTCTGCTGCACAGAAAATTGTGAATTCGATAAATGAAGACATAAGAAATTAAAAAATGTAGAGAAATATATTTTATTAAATTTCTTTTCACTATAATTATCCATTATAAAAGCACTGTGGAATTTTAGGGTGATGAGTACGAACTCAGTTGTCGATTGTTTCATTTAAAAGTGAAAGTTGCGAGATCATCAAAATGAAATACAATGAGGCATAAGGAAAAAATTAGGCATAAGGAAAAAAACATTCCCTTCTGTTATTATACTTTTCTTATTTCATTTGTAAAGAAAAGAAAAGATAATTTCAGAAGAATAAATTAAATAACAAAGAACAAGCAAAATACTTATTAAAAGTATAACTAAAATGAAAAAAATAAATAAATTAGTTTATTTAATCACTACATTCATGGGTTTCGGAAGATAATGGTAATTTGCTCTGAATATATTTCTAAGAAAAAAATATTTTTCGAAAAAATTAAATGAATAAACTATTTATTTTTTTGTAAAATAAAAATATAAAAGTATTTTTTCCATAGTCACTTTATTTATTTTATACTACTGAATACAAGTTTTTGTATAAAATTAGTTACTCAAAATTTAATTAACTTTTTACGATTTCTTAAAATAAAATTGTAAATGTGAAATTTTGAAACAAATTAAAGTAACAATTTATATTATCAGTGAATAAAAGAATTACTCTGCAATTGAGTATTGAATTTACAACACGAATAAATTATTTCGAATTTTCTTACTTCTCTAAAATATATTAGAATTTATATATATTTTCACTATTATTAGGAAATAAAAATATTTGTTTTTGCCTTATGGATATGAATCACTAGGAGTAAAAATTCAAGAAACGTCTCTACCGTCCTCGATTCATTGTTTCTGTCATCTATTCATTTATTTTACTGTGATGATATTCCTTTAGATTGTCATAAGACAACTTAATCATACATTTTCTTTTCTTATCGAGCGAGGAAATCAGATTCCATGTTATTGAATTATCTTTCATCCATTCTGGTTCAAATTGCTTTTTTCCAATGATGAAACTTCCCTATCTAATAATTTTGTCACGTCGAATAAAATTCTTTAATTCGACAAAATTGTCCAGAGCGTTCTGCAAGGAAGGAGAATTTTGAAGCTATTGAAGATTGTTGCTAATATATGAAACACACATACCAAATATTAAATAATAATTTAACCTAAAATGAACATATATATATATAAAGAGTAAATACAATGTACAGAAAATAGAAAACAAACACATTATCTAGCAACAAATATTACAGGCAATCAAACCAGTGCAAAAGCCGCTATTGAAAGAAATTTTTATATAAATTAAGTAAGATGTAAATAGAAGATCAAGAGATAAAACAAAGAAGAAATTATACAATTTAATAGCAATAAGACAAAATCAAGAAAAATAAAAAAAAACAATGTAATATAATATAAATATAAACAGGGAAAAGGCATTGAGATCACGTTTTCATCAGGAGGGAGATGGTCAACTATGCAAATAACCCAAGTATTGAAGTTCTTACAAGAATCCCAAAAACACCTACTTTCACTTTAACTTTTAATCTACATTAAAAATTATAAACTACTTTAACTTCTTAATTTAGCTCGTAAACATTTTTCTTATTAATTTTGGCAACCATATTCTTCTGTGTTTGATATATATTTCTCATTGTATTGCTTTGCCTATTTTTTATTGTATTCCTTTGCTTATTTTTCAACATATTACTTTGATTCCATTTATTTTAATTTTGATATAGTTGTATTTTCTTATTTTACAGACACTCTTTAAGAAAACTCTTCGGGAATGTTTTTTTTTTTTTTTTTTTTTTTTTTTTTTTTTTTTTTTTTTTTAACTTGCGAACCTGTTATTTTAAAAACTGGAAGTTATTTGATATATACAAAAGATATGTTGAGATTGTTATTTATTATTAAACAAATATTTGCTCTCATAAGAATTGTTTTGCATATTAAGTGTATTTTAGGAAACAATACTTAGAGTTTTCTATATATCAAACACTGGAACATATGAAAAAATTCTTGTTTTATTTTCTTATGCATAGAATGTATAAATTTTTTAGAAAAGCATTCACATCCAAGAGTTTCATGTGTATTTCTATTATCTCACTATAAGAGTTATTTGTGTTTATAATATATACGTTAAAAATAATATTTCAAGAAATAAAAATACTGACGTAAATTAAATTTAATACTGTAATATATATGTTCAACATAAAAACATCATTAAACTGAATATTATAAAATGTTTAATAATATGCACTTTTGCCATATTTGAAATTTTTCTTTTAAAATTTCCTTTTATTTTTAAATTAAAGTAAGTAACAAAAAAATTGCAGGATTTGTTTTGCAGAAATGCCTAATCCATCACTGTTTCATAAATACCACATTTTGTCTTTTATATATATTTTAACTAAATATTTATCATAATTTTTGAAATTAAAACTCATTGCATATATATTTTCGTTTTATTAATAATTCTCTTCATTAAATTATTATTACTCTTAAAAGGAAATAATATTGATTCCTTTTAACTATTCCTGTATATGTAAAGAAAAATTATAACAATACGTAGTTTAGTAAAGACAACACTTAAAAACAATCGAAAAATTAATTTTTATAGAAATTTTAAAATCATAAATCACGGACACTCGCAGATATAAGTTTCTTCTTAATTAAAATCAATTTAGGTTCTCGAAAATTAATTAAATTAATTCATTTTTTAATATGATTCAATTTTGTTTACTAATAATTTTAATGATCATAATTTCTTTTGCATACATCTCAAATTATATACGAATATGGAGTGATTAAATCTAATGAACTTTGTTAAATTTATTTTTCGTTTTAGAAAAAGTAAAAATATAATTCCTTAATAAATATTTCAAATTATATGAAGTAAGACAATATATGAGTATAAACAATTTTTTGAATTTAAATTAGAAAATTATACAAGTTTAAAATTTGTAATACTGTTCACTAAATAAATTAAACTAACAACGTTAATTTTTTCAGACATTAAATTTGCTTAAAAATAAATGTTATATCAAATAGATTTGAAAATCAAGATTTTAGAATTTTAACAAAATATTTGTAAATCTTTAGAATTTTCATATTTTCTTCTGGATCAGGTTGGAAACGAGGTAAAAATATCTTATAAAGTAATTCAGTGCAATTTTGTTATTTTATTAAAAGTAATTTCCATATATCCCGGGAAGCACCAGATTATTTTGACCACCTGTTAATGGACTCATATCAGAGTTCCTTGGATAATCATAGAAAGATTTTCTTTGTATTGTCGTTTGGAACATAAAATCTGTGAATAATTAGGTTCTTTAAAATACGCCAATCACTCAGCCGTTGCATATCATTCAATTTTCACGCCTTACATGAGGTTCGCATTTTCTCAATAACAAAGAAATATTCGACAGCTCTTACGATTATTATTAATAGATCGGTGTATACTATTCTGTTTACATCAGCAACAATAGCAGATGGAACCTTAGAAACTGAATAAGTAATTTTTGAAATACTATCATTCTTAAAGCAAACTTCCAACAATTATTCTTTTTTAAAGTCGAATAAATTACAATTATAAATTTAAATATATAAATTCAATATTCATATCTAAGTTAAATATTTATATACAATATAAATTTAGAAATCTTCATATTTTTTATACACATAACTCTAATAATGTTTTGTTTCATTATAACTTGAGTTTTGTAATTTTGTTACAGTAATTGAAATTGTTTAAAAACAAGCTATTTCGAGTTTAATATGTATCACATAGTACAGAAAAGCCTAAAATATTTATGTATGAATATTTCTCCTCCTTACAATCAATTTCCTTCTGCTGGAAAGAATTATGAATAAAAATGGTGTCAAAACTGCAGTAGATACTCCAAAAAAAAAAAAACCCATTCCTTATATTATTTCTATTTTATATTTAATACTGTTCAGAAATAACTTCTGAAAATCAAAAAGAATGCATTTGCACTTTTTACTCAGATTGGCACATTTCTCAAAAAATAACTAATAGCAATATAAAATATCAATAAAGAATACTGTTTCCGTTGTTACAAGTGAACAGTTGTAATGCAAACATGTAAATAAAGAAAACTTTTATCAAATGCTACTTACGGCCATATTTGCCTTTCTTTTTTAAAAGGGTAATAAATGTGAATTCTTTATCAAAATTTCAATAATTTTTCAGCATAGATATTTCTATAGCATAATTAAAAAAATACTTCTTATCTGTTTTTATGTTTACGCGTATTTTATTGTTTGTAATATTTAGTTTTGTATATTTAAATTTGGAAGTACTTTTAAATAAATATAATATTTTAAAAACTTTCCTTCGAGTTTAATTTCTTACTAATTCAAATTTTTACTAAAATCAACCATGAATTTTATCTTCTTTTCTAGCTCTGGGCTTATTATTTTTAATGCTTTATTTGCATTATCCAAGCTTTCTTTTTTTTGTTTGAATTTCCGAAACGTTTTGAGCCAATTAAAATCTTCAGAAAGTCAAACACCCTGAAGAATTAAATATTTGTTTTCCCGACACTTGAGCAAATGCAGATATCGTTATAGTTTTTATTTGACTCGTTTCTGATTGTTGAAATCTTAAGACAAAATCAATCATTGAATTACTTCTAAGAAAAGATATTGCTGGAAATATTTAATTTTAATGATAATTATAAAAAGGGTAACTATTATTGATTTTAGAAGCAAAACAGCTTTTAGAAATATTAGGAGTTCTTTATATTTTAAAGTATTAATGAGATATAAATTATATAAATTTTAATAATAGTTAAGTAATAATTTAGTTTATTTAAAGTATAATAAAGGAAATATGTGCACAAAGTTTTAGTTTATACCTATCATGAAGTAATGTACTTTTATAGAAGTCAAAAATATGATTAATGTTTTAATGTAATTAACCTTTTATGCTGCACAATGTTTTGAAATTTAGATTGCATTATTCAACAGATTTTTGTTTGTTTATTTCCATCATATTAGCGTTGTAATATGGATTAGATTGTTTCAGTAGGCTTCGTTATCAGATAACAATTTCTGATGAGGAATTTCCTCAAATAAACATAGCCTATCGTAATTCATAATTTTGAAATATGGTTAAATACCTTTTTAAATGCCTAAAATATGAATCTCCTTACTTCTAGATACAAACAGATAAATACTGGTCACTGAGAAACTTTGAAAGTGCACAAATTGTCTTCTTCTGCAATTTCTTTTTTTTTTTTTTTTTTGGATCCGGTATCGATCCCACTTCTTTCCGGAACTAAAAGTATAATCTTTTCCTACTAATTTGCTGTGACTTCAAGTTTGTTAATTCTGTTGAGTTCATTTACAACTAAATATTTTTGTCAAGGAAAACTGATACAAACAGCCATATACATAATATTATATATAAAAAAAAATCAAATGACGTATACAATCTCTGAATACAACTAATTGGTAATCACTCTCTTTTCCAAATCATATATGTGAAGATTTATTATAGCGTATCAAAGAATGGGAGAAGGCTTTTTCAGCACAATGGTTTTTGATGGCTGAAATAACGAACCTAGGACTTATTAAATGGCTATTAATGATAGTTCGGAAAATATTCTTACCAATCAGATAAATACATGTTATTTAAAAGCCATCAGTTAAGAGAACTAACACAAAACCTTGTATCCTCTTCTTCAGTCTCTGCACCATAAGTGACAAGGATTTTATTGAGTTTAATTGACATGATATCTTTTAAAAAATAATAATAGAATTTGGAAGGCAATACGGAAGAAAAGGTAATAGATCCCATAAAAATAAAATTTTGAATTACAAAAAATTGGTAAAATTAATATCTGAAGCTCGTAGTCTGCTCTTAAAATACATATCCTTACAGAACAATCTTTGAACCGTTGAAAGTTTGATGTAAAAATGATCAATAACTTTAATGAGCTTTGGTGGAATCGGGTATGTGCATATATGAGCAAGACTTTTTTCTCATCATCATGATTCTAACTTTAAGATAAATATTTTCTTCAAACATATTTAAGATAAATATTTTCTACTTATTCCTGATATGATATATACTTACCTCTTTTTTTGGAAATCGTAAGCAATATCTCATGGCTACAAGTTATTTACTTTGTCATACGTAATGATAAAATATCATCGATTTGAATATTAAGTACATTTTAAATTAAAAAAAAATATCATTCAACTTTTTGCCCATTAAATGATCTTTCTCTTGCTGATTTTCAGTTAACTAACTTAATACCGATTTTTTAAATGTAGATCTAGTTCGAATTGTATGAAATTTTTCATTGTTGTTTTGTTTTGATAATAAAGCAAACATATGGAAATCTAAATTTAACATCTAAGGATATAAAAAAACTTAAAGGTGAAGAGAACAATTTTCACATTGATTAACGAAAATCGTAGTAAAATAAAATTCTTCTTCACTGCATAAAAACTTCCCAAAAGGATTTATTATAGTATATGCATTTTCAATAATGTTAAGTTTAAGAAAACTAACGAAGAAATAATAGTGTTAGTTATTTCTGCATGTACAAGAATATTTTAGAATAAATTTTTAAATCACATACACCAACTTTAGTGAGGATACATAAGTATTTAAAAACAATTTCGGCTTTCACAATCACTTGAAAGAAACAATACATATATTATATTGCTGAAATGATAAAAATCTTAGAAAAGTAACAATATATTCTTCTGTAAAATCTTGTTTTAAAATAAATTATGTCTTACAATTCTTTTCGAAAAGTAATACTAACTTTCAGAAATTGAAAAAACTATTGTGAGACACTATTTTAATGTTTTCATAATATAATGTTAGTGACTTAAATAATATAAAGTAAGAGAAATAAAATAAAATTATCTTGTAAAAAATGCTATTTATCCAACATGAAGGTATGATAATCCAAAGAAACGATAATTAAGCACAATCTATTATAAAATTTTAGTTAAATTTTAGATTAATTTATAATTTTTCAAAATTTATAAACATTTTTTATGAAGAAAAATCACTGAAAGACTTATGCTGTAATATTACTGCATCGGTAATTTTTGCGGAAGAAATTTTAATCTCCAAGGACAGTCCTCTTAGAAAGGATTTAGAAACACTTTATATAAACGTGTAAAAAAATGAGTTTTAAAGTATCTGATAGTGAAAACTAGTAAGATAACCATTGTTACCAGCTAGGCTTAGTTGAATTGATTTTCATTCAGACTAGATATTCAGCCACGCCTCTAAAAAATGTCATTTCATTGCCAACACAAAAAAGCAATAATAGTTTAATTAAGTTTAATTAAATATTCATAAAATTATAGAGCTTATCTTTTGTATAATTAAGAGCTTTTAATTTATTCTAACTTAAGAAACTAGCCTTAAAAAATATAAGAATATTCTAGCCTTAACAAAATGGCAACCAAGACTAAGGGTTGATTCTTTGAAATGATTAATAGAAAGGAAGTATAAATTTGTATAATGGTTGTAAATAAACTAATTTGTTCAAATAAAGTTTAAAAATGTATTTAATGGTAGACCTTTTAAGGCTTACATTTATAAGCGATGAATATTCTAGGACAAAATTTAATAAAAATACAACGTTTTTGTTTTCCATCCTAAATGTAAGCAATGTTTTATTCAAATAATGCTTATTTTTTTAAAATCTGTATAATGTAACTTTTCTTTAGTTCGTTATAAACATTTGCAGTAATTTTTTTTAACTTTTTTCAATGTGGTTTGAAAATATACTACAGAACGTTTTTCTTTGTTATGGTGTAAAAGTTTAAAAATAAACAATTAGATTTTTTAAGAAACAGTATTTTAAGAATACAATTTCTTATAATTTATCAAATTTTCGAGACAAAAAAATGATTACCGTGGTGACATTGGTCGTTTCATAAGAATATTATCATTTGGCAGCAATATTTTAAATAAAAGTAGTTATTTAAAGAAATTATTTGTTATAAATTATTTTCATAACACACTATCCCATTCTACTATTGTAGTATAAAGTAAATATAACAATACTCATCTAACCTTAAATAAAATAGAACCAATATAACATACCATGAAACTGACACAATTACGTCATCTAATTGCACTTTTTTTAGCACATATAACTTTAGTCCATGTACTGTAACAGATACAATTTTCTGTACAAAATATAGAGAAAAAGAAAAATATCATATACAAAATATTCGACTTTTTTATGCAGTTTCAAAACACAAATTTCATAGGCACCACCTGTCAACGTAACTCAGTGGGTGTTCCATCAGGGGCTAATATAATGACACGTGTCCAGTCTTGACATCTTGCCCGGTTATGATTGACAAGGGACTCCTCCTCTTATCTATAACTTGAAATTGGCAGTTAATGCTTACATAAAATATTTTGTAAGGATTGGCAACATAATAAATACAGTAAAAAAAGGAAAATTTCATCACCGAATTTTTATAAACTTTTGAATATAAATTTGTGTTTTCTAAATTTGTAAATCTTATTAATCATTTTCTTACACTTATAAAAGTATTAATCTCGTAGAGAATTTCAATTGAAATGTGTTAATAACCAGAAATACTATTTAATCATACTTCTTTAATGTAAATATGTGTTTCGTGATTAATTTTACTATTTTGCTTAAATTTAATAAAATAAGAAGTCTTCAGAGCAACGAAAAATAATTCTTTCAAAACGAGGAAAGTATTGTTTATAAAATGATGAATTTTTTATTCTTATTATTCTTATATAAATATATATATATATA
>JAPDSC010099981.1:18036-37942 GCA_026290005.1 Latrodectus geometricus | reverse complement strand
ATATATATGACACAACTAAAAGTTAAAGAATTTTGTTAAATAAAGCATTAGGTCTGATAATGCTCTTAAGAAAGATATATTTTTAAATGGAAATTAATTTAATAAAAAGCAATATTTTGCATTCTGTAAGCAATTATTTGGTATGCACAATAGAATATTATGCACGCTGAAATTTGTACTTAAGAGATGCGACCTCTCAAAGAATATGCATACTTCAAAATGTTTACTTTCTTTTTTCGCAATATTAATCCCCTTTTGTAAGTTCATTTATGAATAACTAACTTTAAAGGATTACAGTAAGCTTATATTACTGCTATTTCATCGTTTGTACTAAATTTCTATATTTATTTGTGACATAATCAAGCAATGCTGTAGAGAAAGAAAAATGTTTTCATTTGTCGCCTTAGAAATCCCACTTGTCAGAAAATGATACATTATTCCTCTATATCTTGATAATAAATTTATGGTATACCAGGAAAACGTTTGCTGCAATATTACCTGTGTAAAAAAAATCTATAAAAAAGATTTTTTAAAATCAGTTATGTTCTACTTACCATTCAGGTCTAATTAAATTGTTTCTTCAGTTATCTTTTCCAGTCTTTTTCTACAATTCAAAGAATTAAATTCCCTTTGCAATGCTTATTAAGTCAATACAATTAAGTCTCCTATACAATACTGAGCTCAGTGCTTGCATTTTTGCCCCACATTCCTTTTAATACACATGCTTTTTTTTTTTGTTTTATGTTCATACATGACTACTTTGAATAGATTTTATTTTCTCGCAAATTTCTTATTTTTGTTCACAAAATATTTCATCGATAATTTTAAGTTAGTTTTTAGAGTTTTATCATACTCGAAATTTGATCTAACACTTATATTTCATTTCCCATGTACAAAACTGACAACTGTATACATTTATTCCATTAAAAATTATTCTTCCCAGAAATCTTCAAATATTTTTCATTTATTTACTAAAAATATAATAGAAAACAAATAAAATTTATTTCTGTTTAATTTTTTTATATCTGTTTAGTGAATTAACGAATTACTAACATTGTCTTCCTGAGACATCAAGCAAGCAAAAATGGTTCAATATTATTGACATTGTTCCTTAGTTTAAGTGCTTTTATTGGACTAATATGCTAACTATTTTAATTAATTATAATGTTATTTTTAAGGAGTTGTTAAGATTACCTCTATGATGAATTGAAACAGCTAAAATTGTTTCGATCAATCTACTTAAACTCACAAAAATATAAAATTAGATACTAAAACCTGGTGACATATCTAGGTCTTCGAATCCTTAGAAGACAACTCAGGCTCTAATTTATGCTCTTAAATCTGTTGGATGCTTGCAAATTGCAGCCTAGTAATACAACCCTTATCTCAAAAGAGATTTATATTAGACTGCACTTGAGAAGATAGTGCCTTAGTGCTTTCAGTTCAATTACTACACTAAATTAGGTATATTTATTACCTGAAAATGAAGGGTTTTGTATTAAAATATATTTTATTAAATTATGTTGTTTTTACACATATCAATAACAGTTGTTATGTATTAAAAGAATTGGGAATTAATCATAAATTAAGCGTCTATCTTAAAGATTAAATTTAAAAGTATTTATTTTATAATTATGTTAATATTAAAGTAGTTTTGCATAAGTTAATGAATGAAATTTTCCTTTCTATAATACTTTAACGGTATTAACTTATAATGGCTTTTTGTTCACGAACACATTTGTAAGTGACGATAGCATATCTATTTTCTTGCTTTATTTCTACTCTCAAGAAAAATATTTCAAGCTTTCATTTTTATAACGTTTGAGAAATTTAAATTTACTCTCAAAACATACGAGAAGAAAACTGAAGCGAGATTTATTTTTATTGTTTATCCTTAATTTGAATATTGGTTTTAAGGTTACAAATTTTATTTTGAACCATTTGATAACATTTTCATAGCATTTGATTTATAAGAAACTTAATTTTGAAATTTTCAGACATGATTTTATTTATAGGTTGAGATCATATTTTTATATATAATTAGAATGAATTTAATCTTCAATTTAGCTTTTCACTCATCAAATGAAATTAAACATATTTTACGCCAATTGCTTGAATGTGATAGTTATTAGCTTCAAAAAGAAGGTATTCAATCTCTCCATTTTGTTTTAAAATATCAAAATAAGCAGGCAATGTAAATGACTATAAAACAAAACTGGTATAGATAGGAAAAAATTCCTAAAACCAAATAATAGAAAAATTGAAAAAACAGATTTTTAGAAAAGGAGAAAATTATATTTTAATATATAAAAAGAAATGGTGGAAAGTAATGTAATTAACTCAAGGTCTAATTGGAAAAAATGATAAAACATTTAAAATAATAGAAATTTAAAAAAAAACTTTAAAACAAAGGGGAAAAACTACGGTGGCTGAAAACCTATATCTATTGGACAGTGAAACACTAGAGCCATAATATGGAGCGAGGTAGTGCTAAATATTTTTATTTATAGTGATGGCTAAACAGGTGGATTTAGGGTATAAGACAAAGGAGGTGGCACAGATATACGTCCTGGTTGCATTATACGTGCAGTGAAACATTCAGCTAATAACATACTTATTTTTTGAGGATGTATTTCAAAAAAATTTTGAAAATTTACAAACATTAAACAGTATTGTTAAATAATAATTTGTTCCCGAACTGCAAGTAATAAAAGCAGAAGACAAACCACGCTTATGAAAAAGAATCTCCAACACTTACCAATTAATTGCTAAATGTTGCAGACATAGTAATTCATTCAGTGAATGAAAGAGACTTTGTTATCAGACTTCGTTCTCCAATTCTCTCGATCTAATATATTTCATACCATGAAACGATTACTTTTATAACTGATAATCTGACTATTTCGGATTTTTGAATATATTAATTCTTGTTGTAAAAAGTTACCTATTTGTATCTACTATACTGCAATAGCAAGTTGCTTAATACACAAAGGGTGGAATTTTGCATTTGAATTTCTAAATTTAATTATCTTGTCAATTAAATAAAAAAAAATGAAAGATTCATCGCTTATAATCAACAACATATATGTTAATGTGTTATTTTTCTTTAGATTTGATGTAATTGGATTAAATATTATCCATTATTTATTGACTAGATTATTATTATTTTTCATTAATTTCTTTTAAAATCATTCAATAATATATTTATATTTAAGTGTAATCAAATAAAAAATATATAATTTTATATCCGGATGAAAAGATTAATACCATATGATTTTTTTCATTCTTCAAGAATAAGCAAAGGTTATCAAACAGAAATCTTTATTAAAAACATTTTTACGATTTTATTCAAAGAAATCAAATAAAAGAGACTAAATATTCTTTGTTCGCAGAAAATAAGAAACAGAAATTAAAGTAAGACTTCTTACAAAATGTAGTTAAAGATTATCAGATAAGGTTAAAAATAAATAGGATTCCTTTTATCACATCAGAAGCTTGTTTTCTGCATTGTTTCCCTGTTATTCAACTTAAAGCAATTTAATACATTAAACGAGAAAAGATTTTTTTTTCACATTTTTAATTCAATTCTTTTAAAGGCAAAAGAAAATTTCTTCAGCTTGAAAACGAAATTTAAAGTGTGAATGGTGAATTTACTTTGTTTAGTTATCTTTTGGTACCAATAATTAAATCTTTTTTCAGATTAAAATTAATTTTTCTCTTCTATTTTCTATTTTATAAATTAAAATTTATAATTTATATCATGAAATATTAATGAATTTAGGAACTATGTATCAAAGAGGTACTGATTTTGTTTACATTTTAAATTACATTGTCAAAAAAATTTCTCCTTTTATTTTCTTCCATTTTGCATATGGCTGCACCAATGAAAATATTGTTCTCTATCCATTAGTAAAAATATTATTCTGAAAATAGGAAAATAAAAATCTAAAAATGTAAGGCCACCTGTAAATTTTTAAATATGTCAATTGTTTTAGAAACATACTTTGTGAAATGTTTTATAATTATAGTTGTGTGAATTATATTTCATTTTGGCCACATGTATTTGCTATATTCATATTAATAAACCATTTAGAATATGTCATAATATATATGTAAATATGTCGTTATACTTGTGACATGATGCATGAGCATTAATATTTTGATGTCTTGCATAATGCCGACTATATATTAAAGCTATATTTATAACATGCTGAATTTCTCTGTCATTAAAATATATTGTTCAATAATTTCTATACTAAAATTAGTCTTTAACTATAGTATAAGTTTTTGTATTGATAACAGAAAAATATCCATATTATTAAAAAATAAAGTTGATAATAATAATAATTTTTAAAATTTACTATTTAACAAAATCTATATTCCACGGAAAGAAAATAAAACACACACTACATATAAAAAAAACAACACAATAACAAAATAATTTTTAGAGACATCAGCAGCAGCAGTCTTTAGGCTTATCTAATAATGAGTCAGTTCGTTTTGACCGTTATAGGGAGTTGTTCTTTTATACATATAAAAAAAAAAACACAAATATATATATATATATATATATATATATATATGTATATATGATTCTATGTAGATAAATAATTGAACATATCTTAATCAATCGATATCTTCTATTATTAATGCAGAATCTTTAATTTTTATTTCGTTTCAGAAAATGCACTTCATTAATTAATAAAAATAATTTTTGAGATTCATAAATTAAAAATTAATGTTTCTCTTAGTTTTTAAAGAACCTGAAAATATGGAACTCAAGTATTAAACTCTCTTTTCTTTCTATACATGAAAATTATTCCTTTCTGCATCAAATTATTCTTGTCAGAGTGAATCATTTTGTAATATCATACATCAAAACTTGATAAAGATTAATTCAAGTTTATTGGCCCATGCGTTATACCAAACACCATTTTGATATGCTTAAAATGAATGGGAATTTCTCTTGGGTAAAAGAGAAATTAATAAATTTGTTATTAAGTTAATATTAAATTGATCCCAGTTAAGTGGAAAATGCAATAAAACGAATGACTTATCGACGCTATTATTTTAAATTAAAGTTTCAAGGGTGATTCAATGACCATTCCAAAAATGCATAGCATCCAATCAAAAGTGCGTCAATTTGATATTAAAGTGTCAAATTTTCCCATGAAAATTAAAGTGTCGTCAAATTACATTATTCACCACACATCGGTAATAATAGGAAATAAATATACACAAATAATATTGCTCTGAAGTAATTATTTCAATTAAAGCTTAATTCACTTTATATGTCTAATGAATATTAGATGAAAATTAAGATTTGATATTTGGGAATTGTTACCAGCATTTTAAATTGATATGCCAATTATGCACACAATAATTCTACGTATTTGATATTTAAAATTAAATTTCTAAAGTATTTTAACCGCTTAAATTTTACTGATTTTTAATATTTTGGAATGTTATACTTGCTACGTTGAAATATCACTAATATTTTCCAACATATACAATTAATAGGCAGAATTAATCCATAAAATCAATAATGACTGATACTGAAGCAAAATATAGACAATATGTTATTTCCTAGTGAAGTAAAATACGTTTTGAAAATAGGTACATTATATTAAAAATTTATAGAGCAGAATATAAATGTATTTTCATATACATAATTATTTTGTCAAAAGTATTGTATTGAAACAATGATTGATAAGAATAAAGTAACTACAATCATCTCATAAAAATCAAAAATATATAATTTATGGCTTTACTCCTCGAATGATAACATTTTGGATGATTAATTTAGGTTATGAAGTAAAGATTGCGTAATTATCCCTTTAATTATTTCATTTTGATTTTCAAATGCACATTTCCCTTTAATTTCTTAAAAAAATAATTTACATATAAGACAATAGTAACAAAGATAGAAAAAAAAGAACAAATGCCATGTTTTTGAATAATTTCTATGACGTTAATACTTAAAAATTAGCTATAAATTCTGCTAATAGATGGCGCTTCTTTTTCAATAATCAGTAATAAAGGTGTCCAAAAAGCAAGCTGTAAAAACTCAATTGTTTCTATGGCACAGATTATTCTATTGAATATATTGTAAACATGCTAATTGAACAATGGCTCTAAATTCCCAATTAAGTTTCTATGGGTCTTTGAACTCTACTTACAGCGACACCAATCGGCAGCAATTGTAAATAATCTTATAATTTTCGGGACATTGAAGCATTTTATCGTTATTCAACTTTCTTGTCAGAAATTTTTTCTTGTTTTTATTTCAAACTAAAAACCTTTATTTTAAGTCAGCAGCTCAGTTGTCTATTAAATCATTTCAAACATTTCATTCAAAATTACATGATTTCACTGTACCTCATTTTGATTTTCACTCAGAATTTTCTAATATAGGTTCAAGTGCTATAAAAACACTCCAGTGATATAATTACATAAACTTACCAGTTTATTTTTTATCATACTTTAAATAATAAAATAATAAACCATTAATACAAATTTGAAACTAATTTAAATATAGTAATTTAAGCATTTTATAATATTTATGAATACAATTTCTTATAATAAATTTTACACTTTGTAATGTTTAAGGTCATGAATAATATTTTATTATTTGTATGTGTCAACTACAGCATGTACATTTGCATTTGTTTTGATAAAAAAAAATTTTACAATAAATATGAATAATCCAAAAACTGCTTATTTCTAGGAATATTTACGAGTTTCTATGAAGTTCTGTATTTAAATTTACTGAATTAATGGACCATTAAAACAGTTCATCCTTTTACTTGCATAAGCTTAGAGGATACAAATCTGCATATTATTGGATCCTTGTGAATAATCAATGAGAGGGTAATCATTTGATCAAATATTTCACTTTCAGAAGTTTTTAAAGACGAAATTTATTTTAAAATGGTATGAGAAGCTGTTATTTTCAATATATTATCACATGCTGCTTGAAGTTTATTATAGTTAACTTAAATTTTATTATTTTCTTAATAATTGCTTCAAAACTGTTATCAAGGAATCATTTTGGAGTTATATTTTAAACATCTAAGTGTTGAAATTTGTGATTTACTTATGATCCAAAATGAATATTATTATCATTGACAACAATCAAGTAAAATTAATAAATTTCTTTGGTATAATTATAATATGATATTATAATGTAATGTAATTCTATTATAATATGATATTATAATATAATGTAATTATAATATGATTTTATACTATAGTGTAATTATATTATGATAATTTTCAATAACTTTTTCAATTAATTTCCTATCAATAAAATGTATGAGTTTCGTATTTTAAAGAATGCATGAATTCGTAATGAATATTTTACTATGAATGAAATAATCAACAATGTTATGCTATTTACACATAAGAATTATATTTTATTAATTTTATTTTAATTCTTACATAATACACATTCATTTCTGGATATGTATTTATCACATATCTCTATTGTATACATATAAGTTGATGTATCCAAAATTGGTATAAAGGCAATAAAAAAATAGTTCATTAAATAGAGACTATAAGCATATAAAAAATTTAAGGGTTATTTTTTACTGATTATAAATCCACGTTATCATAAAAGTTGTTCAGGTATGAATTATTTAAAAAGAATCCACTTGTTTAACCCAACATTTTAATTATTTCTTTCCTGCAATTTGAGTCAATCTCATTCAAACCGGGATGTTAAAAAATCTTTTTTGAAAAGAAAATTGTTCTAAATTAGACTTAAAGGGATTTTTCCCATTAAGGATTCAATACGTCCTTGTAGAATATGCAAAAACAAGGTGCATTGTGAATGAAATGTCTTGGGATACATTCGTATTGGATGTTTAAATATTTACATCAGTCTTCAGCCATTTATCTATCCTCTTTACGGTGTTACATAATTCCTATGTTCTAGTAACATAATTGACTATTAACATAGTCTAGTAGTAAGATCGTACTTTTCCGACCGAAATAGAGTTTTTTGTTGAATAGTTGAAAATGAACATTGCTGTTTTGCATCCTGCATATATGTCTGCCAGATTTAGGACTTGTAGATGCTTTCGATTTTCCTCCATTTCAGTACACACGTGAATGTATCTTTCTATCCATGAAAAATCTTTTTGAAAAACATACTGATTTAAACTTTTTATTAAGGGGTGTTAAAATGACACTGATTAAAATGGAAATAAGACATTTACTGGAAAAACAGGGAGAACTCAAATTTATAAAATCTTGTGTACTAATTTTCCGATATCTATAACATCAAATTATGATAGTGTGTTTGCACATTTCTTAAAGTGGGGAAAATTTTTTTAAGTCGAGAATAATATAAAAATACGTTAACATATATCAACTGAAAAAACAATGATATAAAAGATTGTTCCAACGATGCGTTATAAGAACCTACACATCAAGAAATTAATAAATAAACGATACGCTTATTTGACAGCAGAGGAGACACATTCTAAAGTGAGAAGAAGTAATAACTAGAAACTGGTTACGAATTTTAATACTTATAATGTAGTTTGGAATCCATTTATATATGTACGTCCTGGTCTAATTATCCTTCGTCCGCAAAAAAAGCGACAAAACAAACAGACACATATTTCTGTTTGACAAATATTTCTTTTATTAACAAATGAAATATTCACTACATATGTCTTGGCTATTTTAAATGACAGCTTTACAGTTCTATTTAAAAAAGCAATAATAGTTTAAATAAGAATTTTCATCTTCATCAAATAGCTTTTGTTCTTTTAAATTAAGCTGTAGTAGGTGAAAGGATATCTAAGAGAAAAGAGTGCTTTTATTTTTTGGTGACATTTATTTCACCCAGAAATAGCCCTCATCTTTATTCTATAAGCATTGTTCAACCAAGCTAATCTCTGTAAATAAATAAACGATGTTCAAATGAACAGTCGTAAATTCCGGTATTTGTTTCTGTGTGATAGCAATCGTAATTACAAATTCCGGATTAAAGAAGACTGGTGGCTCCCTTGAGGGATAGTAACTTGAAGCATCTTTCTTTTACTGTTGCATCATAATTCATTCATAAAAGTGTGATCTCGAGTAATAAAAAAAGAGTTTACAGATTCGTTCTTTGTATTATTTGCAGTTATATTATCTTGGATTTGCCCTAAAGCCACATTCTTAACCATGTAACAGTAAAAGTTTAATCTTAAATACATTTTTGAAACTAAATTACAAAAAAAGCATTAAGGATTCTGTTTTAATTCAGAGTAGTTTTTTTTAAAGAATTTGACAAAATATCATCCTCAAGTAATGTTTTTTAAGCTCCAATTATAAACAAACTCATTATAAAATTATCTTGAAATTTAATTCTTTTTCGAAGTTTTAATTCTTAGAGGTATATTCACTTGTCACACGAAAGAAATATTGGAAAAGTTCATTTTCATAGTATGGATGGTATTAGCATTTTTAGTAAAAATACATAAGTATTTTCCGAATAATTTCGGGAGAATTAATTTAACTCCAATCTGCGCCAGTATGATAAAAGTACCATTAGTAAATCTGCCTGAAAAAAATGAAAAAGGAGCCAAAAATTAAAGAATTTTTCAATGACAACTGCTGTTTATATGACTTTTCAATGTATTATCTTAAATTTCTTCAATTCGTTGGAAATTATGTGCTAGAATAAATTAAAAACTTTTTATAGTTTATGGTATGACAAGAAAGCCCAACAAATTAAGATTTAGAATAAAATATTCACCACACAAAATTCAAAAGCATTTTCCATTTAATTTTTTTAAATTGCTATCTGTATGTTTAACATTTTTTTCTTGCTTCACAGCACAATAAATGTCATTATATTGAAATTTTCAGAATAATAGGGAGATAAACTCTCTAATTGCAAGCATATCATTGAACTTTAAATAATAACTTTGAAAACATACACAATATCTTGATGCACGATCTGTATCAAATTCTAAATTATGAATTCAAATTACCTTTCACCTCTTAACAGTTTAGTGGAAAAAATATAGGGATTTTTATCTTGGGGAAAATTCCTTTCACAGATTTCAAATAAGTAGCTTGAAACGGTTATATACATTATAAAATTTTCTTCTTAACCAAAAAAATGAGTATCACGAAAAATAGCAAAACATTGAAGAGAATTGTGCTAGTTACTTCGAAGTATTTTACAACCCTGCTAGCAGCAGACTTTTTGGAAGATAGTGAGCAAGAAATCGTCTGGCCAATGTCCACGTTCCGTAGTAGGCATGGTCATTACTCAGACATATCCCACAGGGGAGCATCAAGGATTGAAGCCTTCACCTTTTTTAGGGATTGAAGAAGAGAAAAAAGTGGCCTGTTAAAAGAAGAGTGGCCACGAGTTCTAATTCTCAATTTCAGATAAGGATGATTTATTTTGTACACCTTGAGAAAAGTGTCAGGCAGTTGGAAGTTAAATAAAATTACAAATCGAATACAATGGTAACTGTTTGATTATTTGAAACAAAAAGCAGACTCCAATTAGATTATATGTTCAGTTATATTAAAAATTTTTATGCCAAAAGAAATTGTCTTAAAAGAAAATTAAAATAATTATTTTTCCAATAAATATAAGATATACTTCTTTTAAAAAATTATTTTATTCATATTCAAATGAAATTATAAAAGAGTTTATTTTTAAAAAAAAAATTGTTCTCAGAAAGGTTGTTGCAAATAGATATTCATAGTATACCTATGGTTTTTTTATCACTTTTATATCATACTTACTGATAATGAATCACTCATAATTGTTCATGAGATAGTTGTTATAAGAATGAATAACGATAAAATAATTGTTTTTGATGTTAAACTCGAGTTATTTCATGCTAATATTGCACATTATTTCATATTTACCATTAATGATTTCTGATTAAAAATATACAATTTATATAAATATTTAAAAAAATTTCATTTCTTTTGTTTAGTTAAAATAACATAGTTCAAAACATTTTTAATTATCAAGGAACGCTAAAATTTATAGAACATCAAATTTCAAAATTGTTTTAAGCAACCCTTTTCAAGTTCCTTGTAAAATTATATAAATTTAATTAATTATTCACTGTCTTCTTATCCCATACTTTAAAATTCTAAATAGAAAAGAATTACATCATTTTATTTCTCCCTCTATTCTTGTATATTATTTCCCATGCATCCACAACTAGTGTAAATTTAAACAAAATAAAAAAAATACATATTTTACATGGATGCTTAAAACAAACACGCATAATGCGAAATTTTTTAACTGATTCTTAAAGTTTCATCAATAGGTATGCATTATTATTAAAATATGAAGAATGAGTTAAGAATTTCACATTCAATAATTAATTTTATGAAATAGATCACAATTTATTACCTACATAATGTAACTTATTGGCAAAAACATGTATATTTTGTCCATATTTGAATAACTATTTTATGATTTATATATATATTTATTTGCTTTACAAAATATAAATCCTGAAATTCTTATTATACTTGAAAAATCTCAGCAAATGGCATTATTTTAATGAAATATACAAATCCAAAATAAAGACTTAAAAATAAAGTAAGTCTATTCCTACAGATAATTTTCATCAAAATTCCCATTAAAAACAGTAATTTTCTTGCTATTATTTCGTTGTTTACAGAAACGCAAATTAAATTTCAAGTTAGTTTTAATTGTGAAACATTAAACCATCCAAAAGCTTTAGCTTAATTCCATCTTCAGTTCCTAAAATATTTTCTCAAAAAGATTCGCCATCGAAACAGGAATTTAGAAAGAGGAATTCGACATTAAAATGGTCCGTTTTAATGTGTGTCGTCTTTAATTGCGAAGCTGGAAATCCCTGCTGTTCAGAGTAAATTCAGGGAATTCCCTACGTCATTATCTAACTTCTCTTTTCCAAATAATTTCTAAGGAAAATTGAGATAGGGAATTCTGATTCATAAAAATTTACGAATCTCTCTACGAAGCACGTTACTACAAAAAATGATGTTATATTTTTGTAGCTTTTACGTGATGTCATTTGAAGGTTTTCTTGCGAATAAATATTTCTACGGAATAAAAAAAATATGTTTTAGGGTCATACACGTGAAAAAATTTCGAGGGAAATGGTAGAATCCCCATTAAATAAGTATGGCAGTGCAAGACATACCACTCTTAATCTAGTTTTATTGTTTTTCAAAAAGAAATAAGTATGAGACGAACGTAAAGGGTAAAAATATTAAAATATAATTTTTTCACAAACAAGAGCAGATTACAAATATATTGTTATCAAAAATTATGTATTAAATATTATATGCTTAAAAATGGATGACAGTAAAAAATTGTTAGAAATTTAGAATAATTTTATGACATACTAACTGATGAGGAATATATATAAATATTTCGGGATTATTATGAAAATGGGATGCTTTATATGACAAATATTAAGCATATATTTCTTTCTAAGAAAACTTGTTCTTATTTCATCCATTATTTTTGAAAAATAATTCTTAATCTGATGTCAACTAATGATCTTCAGTTTCACGTGAATTTAGCAACATCAACTCTAAAATTTCTCTCTCTCTCTCTCTCTTGCTTATATTTTAACACAATAAGAATTTGAACCTCCGCAGAAATCAATCATAGAAATAAAAAAGTTAACAAAAACACTGGAAAATTAAACAGAAAATAACAACAGAACTTTTAATTGAATATTATTCTGCAATGATTAATTTTTAATAAGAACTGGTAAGAGTATCACAAAGAGCTTTCGAGTGATATATTAGTTGATGATTCGGAGAGTGAGAACATATTAACTTTGTTTATATCATCTTTAAAACATCGTTTCTAAGCTATTTCACAGTTTTATTTTAATAATAGTCTAGATAGCGTAACGTATTTTTGATTTGTGTGATTTTATTAAAATCTAAATCATTTGCAGTCTCACCATATCAATAATCATTGTTCATATCTATAAATTGGTGGAAAATAAATAAAATGAATTGAATGCTGAATATACTGGAAAATTATTTACTTTTAGACATATATTTTATATCCATATTATAAAATGTAGTAAATAAATTATGTCTACTGAAAAGTTCTGTTCGTTCCGTTTACAATCAATTCGAATAAATATGCGCATCGGTGATTAAATAAATGCTTGATATAGCTCAACAAACTTATTCGGACCCTATTCGAAAACTAAGATTTGCGTGGAAGATTTGCGTATTCGAGATGGATGCCCCAAATGTTGAGTGAGAAGAATCTGAATGATAAAATCATTATCATAATCATATCTCTACTTGCACGTAAAAAAGACTCTTCTTGGATCGGATCATAACTAGAAATGAAAAGAGGAAGAAAAACATGCCTTTCCACCTAAAAACCAAGTTTGAACGTGAACAAGAGAATGCTGTGTAAATGGTGGGACATTCGAGGACCAATGCATTTTGAGCTGTTGAAACCAAACAAAAAACGAAATACGTAGAGGTACTCTCAGTTAAAAACAGGACTCCAAGAAAAAAGACCGGCGATGAACAACAGGAAGGACATCATACTGCTTCATGACAGGCCACATGCTGCTTTGGGGACTTGGTCAGAAAGTAACAGAGCTAAGCTGAGAAATTCTGTGGCATCCCTCCTACTCTCTGAACCTAACACCCTTCATTATCACTTGTTTCTGTCCTTACAAAATTTTTTTGCAGGAGAAAAAATTCCAGAATGAAGAAGATATCAGACAAGCACTTGTTCAATTTTTGTCTAAAGATGAGAAACATTTAAAAAAAAATTGGATATACAAATTGCCCTCATGCTGGCAAGAATTCATAAATAATAAAGGCAGTTATATTATTAAAATTTATTTAATGTATAAAAAATTTATTCTTTTGTTTTATTCTAAAAACGGATGGAACTTTCCGGTAGACCTAAAAAGAAATTATAGCTTCAAAAATCCACAAAAGCTATTTATATATTATAATGTGCTCTCTCTCTCTCTCTCTCTCTCTCTCTCTCTCTCTGGAGATAATTAATAAAATTTTAAATAAAACTTCAAATTTATGAAATTATTTTTTTATGAATTCATTAAATACAAGTTCATGAACAATGAAGATTTAATTAAATAAAACAAGTTTATGAAATTATTTAAGATAATCACATCAGTTTCATTATAAACACTAAATATATCAAATGGTATTTATTAGTTAAGCTTACAAATTCTAGCTTATTTATTCTATTAAATTTAAATTGGTCATACACAAACGTAGTCAATTTTGTGATAATATAGCTATACGACTTCAACATATATGAGTTGTCTCATGTGGTTAATACTGTTCCTTAGCCAATAAGATCAGAGATAATAATAAGATCATTAGATGTCTCACAAATTGAAAATGTCTAGAACAAGGTAGGCCATCAGATTTGAAGACTCTAAAATACCACGGATGGGACCAAATATTGAATGAATATATCTTTCTCACATAATAACAAAAACTCCACATTACTACTTTCTTAGCTGTAGTGTTAGGAGTTACTAGGAACATTTTCACCAATTCATAATTTGAAGGATCAACAATTACCATTAATACTCTTTGAATTTTAAATATTTTTCTTAACTAACATTTATTTAATATGGAGAAAGAAGTAACTTTTTTTAAGGTTCTTCGTTATTTTTTCTCGATGAATTCTTGTCGAGAAATTCAGTTTGTTGATTGTGCTACGATAACATTTTGAACATGTGAGCTTACTGAATTGAGGCCTAAGATTTGAATTGGATACTGAATCATTATAAGCATTCACAATCAAGATAGGACTTGAACTTACGAAATGATGAATTAAGGGTTAAAGTTATAAATATTTAGCTGTCAAAAAAAATTTTGTATTTAAGAAATACTTTCGAAAATCTATGGAATTAAAGATTTCGAGTAAAAGTTTTGTTTGTGAGTGATAGAAAAAATCATACACTCTTTTTGATCCAATTGCTTAAACCTTACTACGCAATTATAAATTTTTTAATTAGTAATCGTGACATAATTTCTCCAAAAGTCATTTATATATGAAGGAATTAGATTTAAGCTTAAGAATATGCATATGAAATTAAATAAGGTTCCATTACTTTTGAATGATACAACGGATTGTGTATTAAAAACAACGAAAATACTCAAAACCTTACACATAAAAAGAAATGTATAATTTTTCATAAAAACTTTTTTTCTTTTATAAAAGAAATATGTGTGAGTTATTTATTTCATTTCATATACTGAAAGCGTTTTCTCTATTACTTTCCATATCTCACGCATCTATTTTCGTATTATCGAAGTCAACGGCCATATCACGTCAAATTTGGAAACTTATTTCTTTCATAATCTAGAAGTATGAGAAAAAATTTCTCACTCAAACCGAAAATGGTGTCATTTTTCAAAAGTAAAGAGCAATTTACTTTTCTACAGATATAAAGCATTATATGTACGTACATTACGTTCGATGATTCGGTGCCATTTTGGAAATTCCCTATGGAGAAGAAATAGCTATCAGATTTATGTGAATCTCTTTTTTTTAATGTTGGATTAAATTGAGCTTTTATCGTTCATAACTAAGAGATTATATTCCATTCGGATAGTTCCTACAGATTAGCATTGATTGGAAAAAGATCAAAATCATGATTTCTGTGTTACTATGGTAATTGTTAAAATTAAGCATTAAACTTTGGCAACAACAAAATTTTCAAAAATATAAACATTGAAGACATTAAAAAAGAATAGGATTATTTTACATTTTTCTTACTTCAATTTAGATTTCTTTAAATTAATTTACTCTGACAAATTTTAAATTCATTTTTGTTGATTCTTTGATAAAAATTTGTATATATTAATATTGTATAATTTATTATTGTTAGATTGTATATTTTATTTTTCCTCTTCATTTCTGTTGTTATATATTTATTACTATTTACAATACGAAAAGGATCGAAATTAAATTTGAAATATGTATAAGGAAAAACATCTGAAAATAAACAAGTTAAAACATATTTCTCATAAAACAAATATATAAAAATAAAGTCAATGAATATAGCTTAAATGATAATTACATTAAAAACAGGGTGTTAACTCAATTAATTGTAAATTAGTTTCTAGGTTTTTAACGAATTGATTTCTTTCTAACTGGAAACTGACTATGATAAGTAATATTCATACTTCCTTAAAAATTCCTTTTAAACTGGAAACTGTGATGATGAATAATTGTTGGAATTAAAGCATTTCATATAAGAGGCTTTCGAATCCATAAAATTGCGAGTTTGTAACCTGACCCAAACGAAGACCTATATACTAATTTGAGAAAACTTCTAAATGCTCTATGTATTTAGGTCTCCTCTAATGTGATGCTGGATAAGCAGGAGAATACCAAATCAATTATTGAGTTTAAGTGACTTCGGTCGGCAAAAATAGGTTATGAAATATAATCTATATAAATTAATCATAACTCGAATTGATTTCTTTTCTTTTTTCTATCAATATCATTAACTATGATTATGAATGAATAATTGTACTTTTTTTTAAATGTGTATGAGTCCTAACACAAACTGATTCTCTCTTTTTTAATCATTAATGTAATTATTAACAATAAATTGGATTTTTTACCTAACATTTATAAATTTAAACTCAAATAGGCTCTCCTTTTTCTATTACTATCATTCTCTAGTTATTAATAATATAGAAGTTTGTCTAATATATAAAAAACCAATTCAAATTTTCTTTTTTCTATAACTATCACGCTAAATAGCTGTTAAAAACATTTCGTTTATAATGTATATCCGGATGTCTATTTCTGCCAATTGAAAAACCACTAAACATAATCAGTTACTTCGTAATTTTGAACTAAAGTCAAGTAAAGAAGTTGACTTTCCTCTCTATCTCCTCCACATCTTTGGTAGTACATTACAATTGCAACCATTAAGGAACACAGCAGTGTCAAGTATTGAACTCATCATCTTTAGGTTACGAGGGCCGTCAATTTCGTGACCTTTATCAATTATTCATAGTGAATTCAAAATAAATAATATTTATGGTTTTGAGATACTTAGTATTTACATATGGTTTGATAAAAAAAATATCAGAATTTTTATAATATTATTTTCCTATTAGATAATACAGACTTTATTTTTTCCTTTTTTGAGTAAAAAAAATTTCTTTTACGTCTATGAAATTTATTTACTACATTTTAAAAATACTTACTTTATTAGCTTTCGCGAAAAATTAAAATATATACGTGTAGTGAGAAAATTTGTGTATTAATCAGAAACTTGCAGATTTTACTTAGTGAGAATCCCCTTTCCTTTCTTTTAACAGGATTCTTATTTTTCGCTTCAGTCCACGTAATCCTACCCACACACTCCCGGAGCTTCCGAAGAATAAAAGACGTTGCGCCTTAATATTTAACGGTGACATGATTTCCATCAGTTAAAATATTCCTCTCTAATGTTGGATAATGGATTATCTAAACATAGTTGCTTCTTTCCCTTGTTCTAAAATGCAGCCTCTTTCTCCTCTACGATCAAATTCTACATTAGCTACAGATCCCTTTAAAAATTTGCATTTTGATTCACGTGATTGCTGGAGATATGCAGTGCGATTTCGCGCCGATAAATGCGCTTCTTTTTCAAAAATATCGAAGTAAAAGGCATTTTCTATTAAGGTGTCATAAAGATTTTACATCGAAAACAAGTATAGCGTCAGCAAATATGGACCTTTACTTAAGTTAAAATATATTTATAACTTATTATGTTTTGTTTGAGAAATTTTTTAGAAAATATAAAATAGTCATAACTTTATCAATGCTAGTCAAATTAATAGATATAGATATATAGATAGATATAGATATATGATTTATAATTATTAAAAGACTTGTTGATAGTTTACAGCGGATTGACTTTTATCCCCAGCAAAAAATTTTAAAAATTAATCACCTGTGAAAATATCTTCATATAAAAGATGTCTTGTGTGAAAATAGAAATACATAAAGGCAATTCTAATACATTTTTAATTTTTTTATAATTTACAGTTTAAAAATCCATATGAGAAAAGGAAACTACTGAAAAACTGTGACTGAATGGATTTTTAAAGTCATTAAATGTTTTGACTCATCATCCAGCTAAATACTGTCTTCTATTAACAGACGTATGTACTTTCATAGATTCAAATGCTCTTCCTTTGATCTCTTATGTAAGTTTATATAGTCGGACCACACATGTGATAGCTCAGGTATGATTATTTAACTTTGACCTAAGACTCAGAGGTACTCAGAGGTTTTCTGGGTTTAGTTGATTTGCTCAGCAGAAATAGAATATAACTGTGTTACTGTCTGCATTAAATTTTACTTAAGCAAGTGTTACTTCTTGCGTTAGGTAAAGTTTAAAGAAAAGTCAGTTTTACAAATTTTAGTAGAATTACACAAGACTAAATTATTAAAATATTTATTTGAGTTAATCATAGAAATAGGAAGGAAATAATAGTGTTCTTTTTATATTCCATTTTCATTAGTATAATTGAAATTAATAAATTTTTTTCATCATTCTAGATTTAAAAAATTAAATTAATCTTAAATTGAATCTTCTAACACAATTATTTTAAATAGTTATATAAATAAATGCACTTCTATTTTAATTAAATAACAATGTATTTAAACTATTTCTCAAAAGTACAAAAAGAAAAATAACGTGTAACTAAGCGATATAAGTATAAACTTCTTCATGCGCGTTGAGAAATATAATAAGATTTATTCAAAAGAAAAAATAGCTTTAAGCAAAAATTCTTAAAAAAGGAAATTATTTTTTTAGATATGTTTTTTCTAGATAAAATAAAATGGCAGGAAATTCACATTTACTCCATTTTATCTTTGAAGAAATCTCATAATCTGTATCAAATACAATAAAATTTAGAAAAAAGATTTTATAACATGGTATTATTTTTAAGAGATTTATTTATGGAATTAAATAAATATTATATTTATTGTATTTTTACATTAATTAGCAGTATTTCATTTTAAATTCATATTATTATTTTTTATTGTTTACCATAATATCTTCCTTTTAACATTATCTATCCTTGATAAGTTTTCATAGCTTTATTTAGCATGATGTGAAAATTCGAAGGGAAGATACTTACTTGAAATGCCTTTATTTGTCATTGATCATGATTTAAAATTATTGAAATAGACTCCACTTAAATAATCGAAATACGCATATAAACTATATTTTATATGCGTATTTAATAAAGCCTTTTCCAAACAAATGAATCATTTATTCTAGCCCTGTATAAAGGAATCAGGCAAAAATTCAATTAAAGCATATCTAAGTGTTAGTACGTCAAATTGGCTTCAAATTATTGGAAAAACAATGACAATGAAGTTATGATGCTTTTTCACTGTTATAAAATGTTTTTAGTTGAATAAATTATTGTTAAACCTTATCAGAATGAGTAGCTAACCTCATTTAATAAATAATCATTTCAGTCCCTGATTGTTCATTGGTTATTTAGAAATTATTCAACTATAACTTTAACTATTTTAAGTAATTATTTATCTCCTCTCTACTATTCTAAAACTAACCACTAGTTAAACAAAATTGAGTGTTACTATACTCTTTATGAACAATTCTGGAATCATTTGTAATCCTTGGATGATAAAATATTTCGAACCTGAAATATTATAATATTCCCATGAATTACATATGACAAATATTTGCATAACATAAAGTAAAACAGAACATGATTCTATAATAATTATAAATATTTTATTTCATCTCTATTCTCAAGAAAACAATTTATTGCATTTAAGATTAATTTTGGTAATTATTTTGATGTAATAGAGATTTTTTATAAAATTTTTAGTTTGAACTTTTCTATTTAATGGGTAAAA
>JAPDSC010099967.1:0-10085 GCA_026290005.1 Latrodectus geometricus | reverse complement strand
CATACTTTCTATCAGAATTTTGAATATCCAACGGACGTTGCGTTAATTTTGAATGTTCAACCATACCTGTTAGCACTGTAAGGAATGGCGCCAAAAAAATCGCCAAAGGGCACCATAAAGTATAATTTTACCAATTAACGATACAAAGGGATTGTTTTGCATTAAAATACATGATATTTCTCTTCTACAACGAAATTGATTTTCATTGCTTTAATTTTTTTCCATGCTTTTCAAGATTTTATTTTAAATCCATTTATTTTCCTTTAGAAGGCTATCAATAGCTCAAAGAATTCTTAATTAATATTTCTAATTACATTAACCACATTTGAAGCATGTTATTTCTCATAAGGAATATGTAATGTAAATTCAAGTATTACAACATATTTTCTTTAATAAAACATTCTTGCCTTCTTTTATTCCCATTGCTTTAGAAAAATAAATGTTTCTCTGAAAAGAAAATAATCAAATTTCCAACTGAGTCAATATTCTGCTTATTTTCATCGTTTATCTAAAGAAAATACTTTTTCGCAAAAGTTGCTTTCTGGGCAATTTAAACTCGCTAGTACATGATCGAAAATCTGCAGAACAAGGTTTTTGAAAGAAAATTTTTGAAATATACCAGCATATGAGAAACATAAATACTACTTTTTTGATTTCTCAGGAAACTTTACTTCCAAGAAAAAAGTCAAATATGAAAAATTTCCTTTCTTATATTCTATGGATAAAGGCGAATCTATTTTTATCTAAAAATGTATGTTTTGAATTATTTTAAAAATAAGGATCTAATAAATTACAGCTCTCAGATTCGATTGTATTTAAAATTCAGAATGTAAAAGTTTATTAACTGTGTAAATGTCTATTACAGTGTCTTTATGCCATTAAAAATGTAAAAGTAAAATATGGTAAAATTATAATATAAAATATGGTAATAATTTTTTTTTATCATGAAATGGATATTTATTGATTTTAAACTATCTCTAGTAGTCAACTAAATTTATGCTGGGATTCGAACTCAATACTTTCCGTTAACTTTTGTTTATTACGAAGGATTACAAATTATATTAAGTGCGATATTGTACAACGCATGTGCGTAATATTTAAAAAATTGAAGGTGGTAGAAATTTTCTTTTTGGTGACGATAAATTACAAACCAAATAAATTTTCTATAATTAAATTCTTGTAATTTAAAAATATTAACTTTTCAAAAATAAAATCTCATGAGACTTATTGAATTATTTTTTAAAAAGGAAAACACGAAACTACATTTATTTCTGTACTTCTAACACTTTACTTTAAAATGTATTATCTATTGGAAGTTGTGATATAGCAAGAAATCAATAAAAAGTTTGACCTGAAAAAAATTATATGAAATTTTTATAGTAAATTAGTAGATATACTTCCCTTGTATGTCTACTAATTTACTATAAAATTATGCTGCAAAATTATACTACCCTTGAATATCTACTAATTTACTATAAATATTATACTTTATAAAAATGTCTTAATTATTTGAAATATTTATAAGGCTTTCAAATTGATAATATTTTTAAAATGTGTTATTCACATAATTGTGTGCTGATTTAATTACCATGGATTATCCCTACTTCAGCCATTTTTCTTTTAAATTATATGCTCATTAATCTTGACAAAGATACTCAAGAATGGTATTCTCACATAATTTGAGTTTTTATACTAATGAAACATTTTTTTAAATGTTTGAATGAAAAATAAAAAGGATTAATTTTTTTTATCACTGTTTGGAATTATGCATCAACACTTAAATTTTTTTTTTATCTTGGAAGTTAGCTGCAAGATAAACAACATTATTTTTTGATAACTAAGTAAAAAAATTAAATTAATTTCTCTATAAAATTAATATTAATAATCTTATGAAATAATTAAATTGCTTTTTCTTACTTTTATTTCCGGTTTCTGAGATTATGTAAAAAAAAATAAAGCCAAAAACCTAAATTGATTAAGCCATTGAATTTTTTTAATTTTATACAAATAAAATATTTTAAAATTACGATCACATGAAAAAATATTTTATTGTTAAATTAGACATTATTAAAATAAAAGAGATTTGTTATCCCTATTTAATTACAAGGTAAACTTTATTGATAACAAATATATGAAAATATTACTACAGATATTTAATTAAATTATTTTTAAAAAATTTCATTATTTTAATATAGTATTTCCATGTATGATTTCATTTTAATTAAATAATATAATAAAGTGTTTTAATAATAATGAACATTTGACATATATTGCGGAAGTTACATTTAAATTTTAAGAATATTAATTTCTCTCACTATGTCTTAAATTTCTTTGTTTGTCTAAGTGTTTTAAAATATTTAATTAATTTTTTTAAACTGAGTGCTTTATTTACGATATTCTAATTTGTATATTAATTACAGATATAAAGTAATATATTTGTACACAGCCATAAAAAATGCATTTTTTATAATTATTCCTATAAAATATTTTAATCTGTATTAATATATTTAATTTGAATATTTTACATATTATGGTTATGCCAGTCAGTGTTATTGAATAAGAAATTTAAGGATTTATGAATTTAAATGATTTATGACAAGTCAGAAAGGACATTTTAAAACATTTTACAATTACTGAAAAATTATTTTTTTTAAATTTTAGATATTAAATAATTATTTTAACGTATTTGATAACTTTATTGTAATTGTATCACTTTAGACAATATGAATAAATTCCTTGGAAATTTACAGCATAAAGTTAACCAAATACTAAGTTATACGTAGCTTCGTAGCAAAAAATACAAATATTTAATTTCATTTTAACATTCTTAAAAAATCTGAAAGCTTTCTATCCTTTTGAAAAATCACATTTCCTTTTCGTCAGTCTCCTAAGAGAAACAACTATTTTGTCTCTGTATCTGTCTCCATTTTATGGCCTCCGAAAGTTTCTATCGTGAATGTTTTGTTTGTCAAAAAAATTTATCAAGTACAACCTTGCGAATGTCTGAAATAAAAATTTCGAACAATGACAGTTCAGAAGTATTTGTGTATGGAACTCGTAAATGATGTTTTAACATCAACATTTTATGGAGCTCAGAATTCCCTGGGGGAGGAAAAGGTCATAAAACCCCAGGATATTTTTCTTTATCTAATGCTGGTGAACAGAATAATATTTTATTTAAATATATCTCTACCAATAGTATATTCTGAAAATGCTCCTTTTTAGACATTCTATAAGAATAACCTTTGAATAAAATTATGATAAAATGTATTGTGAATGAAATTATAAGAAAAATGTAATTCTTAATAAGAAAATATTAATTATGAATTTACTTATGAGAATACATTTCCAATAATTTATTTATTATTACATTACAAAAATATAGAACTGGAGTTATAAATACACATGAGAAAATATTGTTTTAATAATTCAATCAAATTTAACGAACTTACACACCATATGTAAGATTGGATTTTCGCATTTATTATGATTTTAAAATTTTAAGGTAAATTAAAAATTGCAATTATAAACATTATAATTGTTAGATTTTTTTCCATTTACACTTTGAGTACAGGGAACTACTTTGATATACTCCCCCAAATCGAAAATTTGGTGACTTTTTTTTCTCGCCAAGGAAAATACCTGTTTTGGCGCCTTTTTTTCTCTCCAAGATGGATTCTCGCTAAATACAAATAATTAATAATAAAATAAACTTTAAAAAAAACTAAAAAAATGGTACGAAATACAAGAAAATACTAAATTTGACAACAGCAAAAACCTAAAAGCTGTAAAAACCTAATTTGGCCACACCAAACTAAGAAACAGCAACCCTAAAAAGTCCGTAGGGAGTGCCAGATTCGGCGTTTAATGTTTGGGGGGGGGTATATCAAAGTTGTTCCCAGTATAGTGTATCTTTTACATATTCACACAAAGTAATGTATGATAAATAAAATAACATTATTTCTGATAATTTTGTACCTTAGTTTGTAAATAAATTGTTTTTAGCAACATTTAAAATTTGACGAAAAAAACTTTTTAAATAAATAATCAAAGGAAAATTAGTATTTCATGCTGTTTATTTAATAGATTAATATATAAAAGCCACAATTTTAATTTCAAACAATTATAGAACTAAACAAAAAGATTAAAATTCTAATTTCATTAGAAATTATTTTTTGATTTATTTATTGAATTTATATATTATTTATATTACTAAATATGTAATGTTTAAAAAGCTATTTTTAGTTAATCACCTTTTAAGTGAGAATTTATGTTAACTTTTGTGCAATATGCAATTTTATTAAATTCAATGGTGTTATCCATTTATTTTGTTATAGTAATTTTATTAAAGATAAAAATGTAAAAAATACCAGTGACATAAATGTTATCCATTGCTCAATATTCTAAAAATATGTTATAAAATAATAACAATTTATTTAATCAAATAAATTCATATAACAATAGAAAACAAATATGTATTAGATTTTTATTTTGAATAAACAATTTTCTTATTCTTAGACGATGGAAAACAAAAGATGAATAAATAATCTTACTATCAATGATGAAATATTTAAAAATAGATAATGTATAATATATTGAAAAGAGGATATTGACATAAAACATTCTTATCTAATAAATTGCATTCCTAGAATTAATTCTTATATTTTTCTTATCACATTACAGATATATTGAACTTTTCTCTTTTAATAACACTGCATTTTTTTCATAAAAATTATTAAATTTCGAATACATGATATCTTAAATAAAAGTAAAATACCTAATTTAATGAAAGAATACCTGGCCCCAATGATTTAACCCTTCTATTTTAAATAAAATTTTAGGAAATTAATTATATAAAAATTTATCAGAATGTTTTTACACTGCTTTAAAAGATAATAAAATCATGCCTCAAATTATAGCAATCCTGTTTTCAAATATTATATAATTTTATGAAATTTATGTTTACAAAATTGCAATGAACAATTAAAAACTTTCTTTTGAATTATGAAATGGATGCAATATAATGACAAACGCACAAATGTATATGCAATAAAAGCAGATACACACACATTACATTGATCAACGAAAAATAAAGATGTTAGAAAAAACTGAAAAAGGATTTAAAAAAACATATAGATAAAGAAAACAAGAAATTCTTGCTTTTGTAACTAAACTAGGATTTTTTAATTATTTTATAACTAGAATTTCTAAAGCACTAAGATATGGTAAAACTCTGATCCATAGTATGCTGTTCTACAGCATGCTAAAACTGAATGAAAACAATTTGCAAGACAATTATGGTATGCTAGTAAAAATAAAAGATAAGATTATCGCAACCATGATGCCAAGTATTTAATTATAATTTCAATTATTCGACTATGGACTGTCATCGTATTTAATAAGTGAAAGATTAAATGAAGTGACACGTGAAACTATTAATTTTGGTCTGTAAAATTGAAAAATGTGTGAAAGGGCATAAATATTGCTTACATACAGAAATTGTGATTATCAAAATGTGCACAAAGAAAGATTTATTTCACGTACAATGCTTCTTAACTTCACAAATACAATAGGTTAGAATTTGGGAAATACTGTTAGCTTCTTAGGGTTCTTAACCGTTGCTATAAATTTAACTTTTATTATACGTGATTGTGTGTGTTGGCAGTCTAGCATTTCCATTCTGTTTTATAAAATCATGGTCCCCCTATAAGAATACACATAAGCTTAATAATGAAATTTATAAATATAAATTTCTATAAGTTCAAGTGAAATTCCTACAAGTTAAACATATTAATTGAAATCTTGTCATATCTTTATGGATACAAATTTCTTTTAGGAAGGTATATGGGATAAGGGCATATTTCATGTTTCATTTCAGTCAGATATAGCTTGTTAATTTAGAAACTGGGGTAAAACAACACTTTAAGATACCCTTTGGTGAACTTAGTGATTTTTTGGCACCATTCCTGTTCGAGCTAATTACAGTGCTAACAGGTATGGTTGAACATTCAAAAATAACGCAACGTCCGTTGGATTTTCAAAATTCTAAAAACGATAAACCAATCAGAGCCACGACTGGATCTAAACCAATCAGAACACGATTCGGTTTTGTCCAGTTTGGCGATCAATCCCGATCACAACTTGGCGAGAATCAAAGAGGCACCCTAAGGCAGGGGTGGCCAAACTTTTGGGTCTACTCCACATTTAAAAAATCGAAGGCGTCTACCAATGGCAGAGCTAAATGAACGTACATATTTATTTTCGGTAACAAGAAAAAACTGTAAATTATGCAATTTTTCTAAAAAAACTTAATATTAATATTTAAAAATTAAAATTTTTTTGACGAAAATAACCAAAGTATTCATATATCAAAACCTGACCATCCTATTCACTTCTTTTAATTGAAATTTGGCACTGTATATCTGCGACAAGTTTATTATATTGTGGATGGTACAAGCTTATTGCAATGCATAAACACGAAATTAAATGTTTATCTGTTAAATGCGACCAATGTTTGTTTTTTGTTCATGGTTGAAAAAGCAGATCCGCAAAGATATTTCGATCCAAAGTATGATTTCAAATGCAAAATCATTTTGTAAATGTTTGGAAACGTTTCCTCATAAATTAATTTTCAAAAATCAGTATCGCTGAATATGCTCTGGATTTAAGAAATATATCGCATCTTTATTTAATAATTTCTTCCTCGACCGTGACTGATGTGATATCTATTAAATGTCCTATTTTTTTTAGATACTCCATCAATGTTGACATTTTCATTAAATGGAAATATCATAAAATTGAGTATTTCTTTCAACCTAATTAAGTCAGAGAATCTTCTTTTAAATTCTTCAAAAAAAAACAAATAAGTATTAAGCGAAATCTTCAAAGTCTCGTTTTGGATTAAGGATGAACTCTTCCCCCATGTTTTTGAAGTTTCTCAATTCATGTTTTCTTAATTGAGATGCATATCTTTCTATAATTTTTTTTAATGTTTTAATCACGCTCATCATGTCCGTATTAGATTTTAAATCTTAAACCTTTAATCATAAATCTTTGCACAGTTTGTTTCGGGTTTTAAAGTGTAGACTGTAGTAAATTTTTATTTTAAATAATTCATTGATTTCTATGCCATAAGCCATAAATTAATATCCGAGGTAATTATCAGGATGGTCGCGTGGACTACCTAAAATGACTTCGTGGTCTACCAGTCGACCGCGGTCGACGTCTTGGCCACCCCTGCCCTAAAGTATAGTCTAAGCGGAACAGGAAGAAGTAATTTTTTAAGGAATAAAATAATGGTCATGTTGAAATTGAAGATTAGAAGTTGATAATGAATATTAGATAGCATGCTGACATATCTCATCAAAGGTTCTTTCTTTCAAAAGTTTAAAAGCGACACGTATAAGACTTTTTTAAAAGTGAACATGGTGTTTGTGATGATTATTAGCAGTCTTCGAATAAAACTGGAAATGTTTAAAATTTAGAAGAAATAGTGACTAGTGCATATTCAGTCAGTTGAATGAATTTTATGAGAAATTAGTAACATAACAGCCACTCTGTTGCCACCATCATCACCATCGTTTCACCTTAACATAAAATACAGATAATAAGATTTATCAAAGGCCAAGTTTGTTCATATATCAGAAAATAGGTTTTTTTGACAAAACTTCCTTTTGAAAAAAAGGAATATAAAGAAATTTCAACTAATGTAATCTGAAAAAAAATTGGCTATATCAAGACAAAAAATTCTTGTCCCTCACCTCCAAAATGAAAATAAAAATTAGATATTGCACAATTATGGAGTTTTATTTAATCAATGGTATTTATTACATATAAATTATATCTTTGAGTAGTAGGTACGAAAAAAACAAAATCGATAAAAATAAAGAAGAATATCCTTTATGATCTTAACAAATAATGAATGAAACTTTAAAAATGATGACATTTTAAAAACGAAAGTTCAAGTCGGTGTATTTGTAATTATTAGAGTGATTTTAAAAATGAAACAAAAAGTTATTAATTTTATTAGAATTTATGAATTTAATATTTTATAAGCAAGTTAATTATTTGATTAGTTTATGAAACTATTTTCACAATTAGTTTTTGATATAGTACTAGAACTTAATATAGTACTAGAACTAATTTTTAAAATTTTTCTTCGCTCTGAGTTTCCCAAAAGATTTACTGAAATTCGAGAAAGAAAAGAATTAGTAATTTTCCAGGTTAGCCTATATTTTAAGGTACCCCCTTGATTCTTGCCAAGTTGTGGTCGCGGTTGATCGCCAAGCTGGGCATAATCCATTCTTATTCTGATTGCAACAGAACAATTGATTGTTCTGTGGCAACAAAAATCTCCAATAAAATCGATAGCCAAACAAAATTCCCAAGTTTGCCAAAGGGGCACCCTTAAATATAGTTTTACCATTTTCCAAAATATTTTATAAAATCTATTTTGAATCTTGAAGAGGAGTGCACCACAAAATCTACATAGAATTTCAATGCATTTTATTCAAAAAAGATTTAAAAGCAAATATAAATCCCACTGTTTTCAATATCATTTGTTACATTCTAAGTATCCAATATTAATGAGGAAAATGTTCAAAATCAAAGGTAATTATTTTTTATTTCATCAAACATTTTAGCTTTGATGAAGAATTTAGCCATCGAAATCCGTTTTCTTAACTCAAAACTTCAATTCAAAAAGAGAAAGAAAAGTAAGATTGCGGAAATATTTATTACAATTACATTTATTTCTGCGATAAAACAAAGAACAATGTATATTGTGACCAAAGGAATGTCGAAGATCAAAGAACAAGAGGAGAATTAAGTACACCGGTCCTTTTGATTCTCCCGTTTCACTAAATTTTGCCTGCTCCAGAGAATTGATTCGCTGCTCTGACCTGTGTGTATCATGTTTCATGAGCGCTTCTTACAAGAAAGATTAATCTCAATTTCATCGGACACGAGATTACATTTCTATCTCAACATCAAAGCTAAAATTCTTCAGCTGGATAATTTTTTGTCTGACAAAAATCATGAAAACTTGTGAAATGTTTTTTCAAAAATTACCAATGTTAACATGAGTTTCAGAAAAATTTTCTACAATAAATATTGAGATAATTTAACATGGAGGTAATATAATTTTAAACCTATTGCTATTCTTTCAACCATAATTTTAAATAAGGATTGTTAAATATCTATGAGGCAGTAGACCATCAAATTTTCAGATATTTCATAAGATTTTACTTTAATTATATATGAAATTAACTTAAGTAATATTATTAGACATAAATTTTCAAGTTAACTAAATTCTTTAAGTTATCGTTGTTACCAGATGAGAAAAAATAGACTTCTATAAATAACTATGAGCTAGAAATGTGAAATATTTCAGTTTAGATAATGTTAGGATGCTAAAGATATTTTAATATGATGTTGTAAGTGTAATCAGACTGAATTAACTTTACGTCATCTGCTAACTCTATAATTATCCATGTCTATGAATGATCATAGCGCTCTATGAAAAAAACTACAAATTCTTTAAAAACTGCACCAAAAAGAGTTTAAAACATAAATATATTTTTCAACGGTAAAATAATTTAAATTTAAAGTGAAACATGTTTTTAAATAGATAAATTTATTTTAACCTTTTTCAATTTAAAACAACAAAATTTAAACTGTAAGAGAAAAAATTATATTTGATATTAATCTAATCTTGATTTTTTAAAAGAACCTTTCTTTTTTATAGGAAATATCAAATTTAGATTTTCACTTGCTTGTCTCGTTGGTGTCAAATTATAAATACCTTTTAGAATTGTTAATTATAATTGAAATATATTGATTTTATTAAGAAAATGTAAACACACACACATATATATATACATATATTTTTATATATTACGTATATTATATTTATTCTACATTTAATTTACATACATACATTATATGTACTATTCATATAATGTATGTAAGTGCATTATCCATTTCAATAAATAAGAAATGAGTTGATGTGCATTAACAAAGATACTATTCTTACAAATAAAAAGAGATGTTTTGAGATTAAAAAACTAATACAGTACTTAAAAACT
>JAPDSC010099959.1:44725-61578 GCA_026290005.1 Latrodectus geometricus | reverse complement strand
AGACGTGGTAGTTCAATCGGAAGAGCGTCGTTCTCGCTATCTAAAGGAAGCGAATTCAATCCTGGGATCGGCTGAAGATCGACGTGTTCACTAATAGTGCACCTGACTGGAGCACGTTAAATATATAGACGTCACAAAATCGCCCAAGTTCCCAATCCAGATCAATACCTCTGGGAGTGGCACACAAAAGTCTAGGGAATAATATTTGGTCTCTGCTTCAAATGATAGAAAATCCACCAATGATTCATAGTGCTGCCATCTAGTGTCATCTGAACGAGGGAGAAATGAACTTTCCAGATGTGACAAGGCGTTGCGAAGCTAACTAAAAATAGTATTTCGTAAGCTAATATGGACAAACAATTTATTTTTGAGCTCTTATGTTCAGTCAAGCCTCATGTAATAATTTTAAATGTATATATAATTAATAAGAAATCTTGGGTAAAAATCGTTAATATTATTCAAATTAACAATTTTATAAATGGCGTTTAAAAAATGCATTTCATTACATTTTATAGACATTTATTTTAACGACTTTCTCCTTGCCTCACTTTCAAATACTTATTGCTGTGTTGATCGCAATATTTTTACTTCTTCGGTATAAGCTTTAGACGTTTCTTGTTAACACGTGAAATAAAGCCTATGGTAACTCGGTTTTTGTTCGTCCTAACGACTCATAACTTTGAGGCACAGCAAATGTCAGGATTGAACTTGACTTGTTACGATGCTAAATAAATATTAGAAGAGATACCTCAATTCCTAAATACATGTCTACTAAGAAAAGACAATTGATAACTTGATGATTGATTCAATGCATTTTATTTAATTTTAAAAATCAAGTGTAAAATAGTTTATTGGTGTAATTACTGAATAAAAGTGCATTTTTCTGTTCACTGTGTGAGAACTTATTTTAAACTCGTGAATTTATTAGTACTCAACATTATTAATGTAAAACTGTTCTTTCTCAAATATAAACAAAATATAGAAATAATCAAATATAATGCTGTAGAGCAACTGCGATTCAACATCAAATAATAGTGCAGAAAGAAAAAAAGTAGAAACCTTAAATAATATTTACACCTCTAGATATCATTCTGTTCTCCTTCAAGCATAAAGTAATGAAAACAGTATCAAGAAATTTACATGATGTCATTAAGTAAAAAATCCACTCATAAAACGATGCCTGTTTTTTTTCTGTGAATGTCGATGTGCATATAATTGTTATTTAGCCTTACAGTGCTGATAACTCTAAAAATTGTTAACTGTAATTTCCCTCGTGATATTATTTGGTTTTCCAAATGTGGCTGCAAACTTTTGAACTTTATAACTAGTTGAGCGGCAACACACTTTAGTCGTATCACGATAGCTTTAGTGTACTCATCGATTTTGAAAGTCGGCTTCCAATGACATTCTCTGCAATATTTATTTGTGATAATAAAAAACAAGTTTTGATTTATAATTATCAGGAATATTACTATCAGAAAAAATTTTACTTTTTATCAATAAATAAATAATTTCATTTTGCCTGTATGAAGAGATAACGGCACCAAAATATTCCACTGGCTTCACGCAAAATGTCATCAAAAATGCAACCTTTAATTATATCACTTTTAAGCATTTCCCATTGCAAATACTTTAATAGGCTTCTAAAGTATAACTTTCATGAAACAACTAACAGTTACTATAATTTCTTTAATATAAAACTTAAAGTAGAGCAACTACCAGTTACTAATTTCTTATCAGTATATTTTCTCCAAAAACGTCGGTTTTTAGAGATTTGAGCCAGCAAAAAAATAAAATACCAATGAAAATGTAATTCAATATTTATTACCTTATCTTTTTATTTTTAAAAGATACGCCAAAAAACTGGTGGTATTGTTTTTACATAAAGTTATAAACAACACGCAAATCACAATATTGATTTTTGAAGTACTATATATAATGTATATATATATATATATATTTATCAGAATTTTCCCACACATTAAGAATACAAATAAAGTTGATGTAATTCATTATTGAGAATATGAATAATGTTGCTGTAATTCATAACAAATTATTGAACTCCAGGAGCAATTTTAGATAAATAACATAGTTAAAAGCAGGGAATTTTTCTTTTACACACACAGATGTAAGAAAGAATATATCTGAACTACATATCGTAGAAATATAAAGCGCAAAATATGACTAAACATTTCAGCAAAAATTCGAATCTGATTTCTTGAACAACAAACCTGTGGAATTTTGCTTGTCGAAATTGGCGATTTTCTACCTGTGAACGTCATTGTGTTCAGAAATACCGTCTGCATATTCTGGATGATTGCGTGTATTTCATTGTCACAAAATAAACACTTTTATTTCCTTATTTTAATACTCAAGGCAGCTGTAGACGGTATTAAAATTTGTAATGAATTTCAATTGAAAAGTGGTATTTATTGAAACAAAATTAGTTTTCAAAAACTATTTCCTTTTTATATAGTGATTTTATGATTTTATTTCTTTTAATCAGGGGTAAATTCATCTTGTTTTCAAATTTCATGTGAATAAATTATAAAAACTACGTTTCATTTCTATTCCTTTTAATTCGTTCTATAGAAAATTCGTAACATAGTAAATTTGTAATAAATTTAGTAGATTAATTTACAATATTGTTATATAATTTTAACAAAACAAGTGAACAATAATTATTGAATATATATTGACAAGCAACAACTGTTTGACTTTTATTTGCTTTTAAAGTATTATTTACTCACTACACAATATCGCTACAAAACAGATGAAAGTACACTAAAAGAAATCGTAATCTCATTAGTTAAAAATTTCGTACTTTATCAGATTTAAATTATAAGCTATAGTTATTCCAAAATTGCAAATGCCTTCTTTAGTCGAAAGTAAGGAACTCCGAGACCTGATAGGTCAAAAGATGATCTGTCACTTTAAAAATGATCAATTGAAGCTTCCTTGCTGAATGAATCTCAGCAAGACCTGTTTTCGATAAGTCTCCAAATCTTTTCTCAAAAAATATTGTGTTGAATCATTACTAGATTTGATAATCTTTATAATAGACAGACACTAAAAGGCATAAATCGCATGAGAAAAAAATGTGATTGTTTGGATTTTGTAAAGAAGCCCGTAATCGTAGTGGTAGCGTTTCACACTCACAACTCACATATTTGAGGTTCTATCCACAGATTGGGCAAGTTCATATATGCAACTTATATACTTGATATGTATTTGCATATTTTTCATAATAGACTCTTTTATATGAAAAAGATGCAAAATTGTATATTGAAAAGTAAGGAAGAAGCAATACATTAAGAACAGAAATGCAGAAAAGTATGGTTGCCCAAAGTAATCAGAAAAGTTATGAGTCATATTAAAAAAATAAAAGTGGTTTGTATTATATATCTTTTAATACGTTGCTTTGATTCTATTTACTTTAACTTTGATATATTTCCTGTAATACAGACACTCTTTGGGGGAATTGCAAAAAGATTTTTAGATATTTGTTCTTTGTGTATGTCAGAAAAGAGTGTTCGAATTGCATAGTTGACCATCTCCCTCCTGATGAAGATTTGATCCCTCTCTCTATATATGCCTTTTCCCTATATATACAGTATAGTTTTTTTTCTCTCTTTTTGATTTCGTCTCATTTGTATTGAATTGTATATTTTTTTCTTACTATTGTCTTTGATTTTGATTGCTCTTCAAGTTAGATCTTATTTTATTTACATTGACTTTTCTCATTAACTGCTTTTACGCTAGTTTGATTCTTATAATATGTATTAGTTAATATTGTGTATTTCACTAATTTCATTTACACATAACATTTTCACATAAGGCGTATTAAAAAAAAATATCATTTTTTGATAAAAACTTATTTTTATAATAAAATGAATTCTAGAAATACTTATAGAAGTGGATTTAATATTATGTAAACATGTATTTATTTAACCCAATTACCTAATTACAAACTGTTAATTTATTGACCCACGATCACTTTTATAATTTTCGAACGCACACAAACCCAACGTCCCATGAAACCTAAAGTCGTGCAGAAAGAGTGAGATTTTAATTTTAAAACTTATTTTTCATAATAACATGAATACCTGGAATAGCTTTAAGGGCGCATTTTATACGAAATGCATCTAATTATTTTAATATAGAATCATTATTTCTAAAGATACAACCAAATGTTTGAATGTAATAATCACCTTAAATCTCCTAGTCACAAGAGGCATAAAAGAATTAACGGCGTTTATTTCCAAAATTGAACTCAGAGAATACATTTAAAACTGAATTTTATACTTAATAAACCCAGTAATTTCAACATGGGTATATTTTAGCTCTGGCCACTATTTATAATTTTCAAAAGTGCACAAATTTAAAGACACGTAGCATAAAACAATACATATATTATGGGATTTTACTAATTATTTGCGTTTAAATTTTATTTTTAATAATGCAATTCGTACTTGGAATAGCTTTACGAATGCATTTTTTACTAAATGCAATAACCATTCAAATATAAAATTGTTGTTTCTAAATATATAGCCAAATGATGTAATTTAATATTCGCTCAAATCTTCAAGTCCCGTGTAACATAAGACTTAATTAAAATAATAGCAATTTTGCCCAAAATTTTATTTTTTATAACAAAATGAAGACTTGGAATATAATAAAAAGTAAATACTATATTAAACAAATCAGATGATTTAAACATAATAGGATATTTTTTTAATTTATGGCCATATTTCAATAATTTTCAAATGCATGCAAGTGCAAGATCACAATTAGCATAATATTTAGAATTTTTCTTAAACAAATTTTTCTTAATAAATTGGCTATCTGGATTAGCTTAAGGCGTGTTATTTATACTAAATTCACCTAAACATTTTAATATAGAAGCAAAATTTCTAAAGATATGTGGTCAAATGTTGATATTTAATAATACAGCGTTTGCGCGATTATTAAATTAGTTCTCTGCCACATTAAAGTAAAAAAAATTATGGCGTTTTTTTTTTTTTTCAAAAAAAATGGTTTTAATAAAATAAATACTTGGAATACATTTAAAAGTTTATTTGATACTAAATAACCAATTTAAACATGCGGATATTTTACTTAATTATGTCCCCATTTTATAATTTTCCTAAGAGCGCAAATTCTGTCTCATGCAGTATAAGACGATAGAGAAGTTGAGATTTCTCTCCTAAAGTTTATATTTTTTATAATAAAATAAATACATGCAATAGCTTTAGATGTGCATGTATATTAAATATATCTATCCATTTGTATGTAGATCGTTCTTTCTGTTGCCAGTTTTTGTAATTGAATAATCTCTTATAAAGCATATCAAAAATAATGACGTTTATGTCCAAACACTTAATTTTTATAATAAGATATTAAATACATTTGGAAATGCATTAGTATTAGAAGCATATTATGCTAAAAAACCCAATGATTTAAATACAAAAGGATATTTTTTCAATTATGGTCAAATTTTTATATTTTTCAAAGCTCCAAAAACTCAATGTCACATGTTGCATAATGTATTGAATTTTTCTCCTTAAATTTATTTTTCATTATAAAATGAATACCTGGAATGAATTAAGGGGTGCTTTTAATGCTAAATGTACCTAATAATTTTAATGTAAAAATTTCAAAGTCACCTGTCAATTTAAATAGATATAACGGCGTTTTTCTCCAAAAATTTATGTTTTAATAAAATGAATCGGAATACTCTTTAAAGTGTATCTTATGCTAAATAAACCCAATGGATATATTTTGAACTATAGCCAAATTTTATAATTTTTAAAGATGACCAATTTCAGTCACACGTAGCATAATGCTATGTAGAAGGTATGGGAATATTTTCCTGTAAAATTGATTTTTCATAATAAATTGAATAAATGAAATAGATTTAGGGGCACATTTTATACTTAATTCTCCATTAGTTTTGTTATGAAATTTAAAGATCATTATCCATGTAATATGTTTCAATGTCATTTACATAATGAAGATTTTTATTGAATTACTTCTTAAATTTAATTAATCCCCCTAATATTAAACTTGAAAAATTATGTAATGTAAAGAACCATGAAATATATATTATGACGTAGTTAAAAATTATTTTATTGCTTAATATATTATTTAAAATCATACCATTATTCAATATGTTTTCTTTTATAGTTTCCTAAATATAATCATTTAAATTAACAAACATCATTTTCTTAGTAAAAAAGTTAAAATTCCTGACGAGATTTTGTGGTATACATATATTAATATATCAATGTATTGATTGTATGATATCCTCTCACAATTTTAACTTTTAAATGGACAATAAGTTTAATGATGGTGAAATCATGTGACCATAAAAATAAACAAAATTGCGCTCTTGATTTTTAAACATCTGTACACCATATTTAAAAACTAATCAACTGATCATTAAAAAGACCAACATGTCTAGTAATGACCAATCTAATCAAAAAAATGGAAAGAAAGAAATTATATCTGCTTACTTATACGTTAATAAATGTGCTTAGCTTGTAACAATAATCAAAAAACAAAAAAAGAAGGAATATGTTATCTTCTTATTTATCCAGAAAACTAATAACACAATACCTTCATTATCTTTTTGTGTATCTTTAGAATGATAAATCATGCTAATTTCTTAGCATAATTTATCATTGTTCTGTTATCAATAACCAGTGACCTTCAATGAATCAGCAACAAAATTAAAGACAGAATTTTTCGAAAATAGGAAATGTTCATACAACAATAAATGTTGTTAATGATAAAATCGATACCTTCAAATTTTCTAATAAATTTTATCAAAAATTGAATTAATATAATTTCTATCCACCTGTTAATTGTTGTATCCGTATTTATTTATTTCTATGCTAAAAGAATTTGAATAATCATGAATGGTGAATTATAGCTCTAAATGTACAAATCCTCTCTAAGTAAGATCGATGCAAATAATGAGAATTATATGAACTTTTTAACAATGATATCCTGAAAGTATTTTGTTGATATTTTAAAGCACTTACTTTTTATTAGATCACGCTTTTTAGAATGTGAATTCTTAAAATTTCAATCAATTTTCCATTGTTTATCTCAAGTAAACCAAATTATTTAATCATAGAAATGAATAGGATTCCGTCAATGAAAAGAGCACCATTCTAAGGTGCTCTTTTCATTGTCGGAAAGTAGTGGGTTTAACACCCCACCTAGTTAAGAATCCGTCATACTCATGAATGAGGCACTTCAAAAATTCCTGCTTGCAATGTCCTCCGAGTGAAATGATACCAAATAAAAATAATTTTGAGGATCTTCTGATAGGTCCTGGATTCAAAATTATGAAGACCCATATCTCAGCTTCATTAACGTTTGACAGACCAAACAAATTTAATAAGTCCCAAGTCAATAGAACTATAAAATATTGAGTTTAAAGTCATTTAGCACAAAGTTCCATTATTAAAGGTGCAAACTTCTAACAAAATTCCAATCAATAATAAGAATTTTACTAACCATATGCAATTTTCTATTATAAGAAAGAGATTTCCTTTATAACTAAGCATAGTAAAAAATTAAAATTGATTTAATCCGTACTAAATTAAATTAAATAAATATTTTTAAAATAAGGCTAAGTAGTTTTACTTTTTTAATTTTCTAAACTTATTATTCTACACCTATTTTTTCAAATGATTAATCATCTTTATTTAATTTAGTTTTTTTAGTATAAAAACTTTTTAAAGGCATCAAGATAAAATTGCTACTAAAGTATTGTCGTCAAACCTCAGTCAATTTTATTATTAATCTCGGTATTATTAATAATTAATTTTTCAATAAAATGAGTGTGTAAAACTTTTTCTTGTAATTACTTTTTTTCATGATATCTAGACACGATTCCCGTGACACTAATTCGTCTTGAAGGAAAATTAGATGCGATGATGTTAAAGTATGAAAAATTTATTTTTATAAGTATATTGAATGAAGCATATCCAGAGAAAGTATAAAATTTTATAAATTAACTGAATAAATTTTTGAAGTTTTATACTTTCTCTGGAATCCAATAATAAATATTTCAATTTTTTCCTGATTTCTTTCTTTTAAATGTAGCACTCCCAAAAACTGCAAACTATAAATTTTTTCCATTTCAAACTTTATTATATTGATAACAGTATTCTTGATAACAAATAAGATAACTATTTAAATTGATTGAATTATATACATGTTTGCTGTTTTTTAGACCTTTAGGTATGCTAATTTCCTGACACATTAATTTAATAAGGTAGTTATTTACGTACAACATTACACATATATGCTTTTAGTGGTAAAATGGGTACGAATATTTCGGGGTCAATCTGAGACTTGGAAAATTAAAGCTATTTACAATTTTTAGTAACATTAAATTTTTAAGTAAACACTGTTGTTGTTACTTGTGATAGTTGGTAAAGCTAAGCTCGCCCGTCAGGAAATAGACCAATGAAGGCAGAAAAAGCGTCTTCCGTTTTTGAACCTAGCACCCTTCTACGAAAGGTGGAAGTACAACTTTGGTTCATAGATGGCAGCACCATCTGGGTCTTCCAATTTAGAGATTGAAGCCAGAGAGGACCCATAGCTTGGCTCCGACTACACCCCAGAAATATTAATTTGGAATGGGAAAGTGGGGGACATTACTATCCGACATAATTTACTTGCCCTAGTCACCATTAGTGAGCGCGATGGGTCTTCGACTAAGCCGGAACTCGAACTCACTACCTTCCGGTAGCGAGAACGATGCCCTAACAAACCAGGCCACTGCGGCCCCAGTAAACACTAACTATCGATATGAAAAGTTGTTATTCTTCAATCGAAAACTATAGCTAACACGTTTTCGGGTTATTTCCTCCCGATAACTCGGCATACTTTTTTCTCTGGTTACCCCATCCGCAAAAGCAAGCGAATTTGAATAGCTAGTTACACATAAGCATAAAACGTAGACAATTATATTATATTTTTATTGTTATGCAATGTATACTCGAACTTTTAAGATCATGAAACAATTTAAGCATAAGGAAAAATGGAGATATGAAAATAGTTTTAATGAACTACAAATTTTTATGCTTTTATGGTGTTATTAAATCAAGAATATTTTCAAAGCTTAAAATTAAGATTTGGAAATAAAAGTTCATTTCAGGATGCTATATTCTGGTGGTTTAAGGAATTTCTTCGAGTTTGTAATTTCGTTGAAGTTTAAAATCCCTATGGTAAGTCGATGTTATCTCGGATTAATGCGTCTACCATATATAAAATTTTAATCTTTGTATCTATCAAATATTATTTGAATGAACTCAAAACATGAACTTTGTCACCCAACATCATATTATTCATGAGGTGAATTACAAACAAAAACATTTATTTGAATTTTGGTTTCCACATAATTTAATTCAGCCGAAAACAATTAGTAAGAAATCTTTAAATTACTCAAAGATAGTGGTCACAGTAATATTTCTAAAATCATAACTGATGGTGTGTATCGTACATACAAGATTTTTTTTATTCAATCAAAGCGAAGAACTATATTGATCAAAACTGTCAAACCAGAAAGACAGAAGACAATTACAGTTAACTTATAAATACCTTCCAAAAATTCTTCGAGACGTGAATGTTGAACACATCTTCCCCAATAGCAGCGCATTTATAGCTGTCCTTCTACAAGATATACATTTTATTTTCTTCGACAAAATACAACAATGTGATAGAACATTCAGTCTATTTCCATGATCTAGCAGTGGTTTTTCATTATTTTTTAAACAAAGGTGACTTCATTTTCCTTCCAAAAATGAGATGGCAAAGAATTTCATTCATTTCGAAAATTGTATGACATGGGATATTTAATCTTTGTTATCAAATTGGGTTCTTTTATAAAATTATAAGCTATTAATTTTATGGATCAGAAAGATACAGATGTTTTGAAATAGTGATTTTTGTAGTTATTTCTTCTTTTTCAGTATTCGTTATTTTAACATACTTTAAATATCCATGTATTTTTGCTAATCATTAGACAAGATATGTCTTCTGTTAACATGATAATCAATAAAAAGTATTCGAAAAGAATCCTTTTTTTAAATGACTAGTATGATTGCTTTCTAATAATTAAAGCTATTTTATACTTAAGAAAATATATCAGTTGAAGACCTGATAAATTATCATTTTTTATTAAATATCAGAATTTCTTTCAATACGAACTGTTTCAAGAAAATTGAGGTAATTATATCTCTTAAGAAAAAACAATAGTGAATATATTCTTCATATTTTATTCACTAAGTAATGACTAATTTATATTTATTTTGAATATTTCGAATTGAACACATACGTATAAATTTATTGTGAATCGTAATTTTAATAATAATTTATTACATTTTTTTATTAAATATTTATTTAAGAAAATAAATCAGAAATTGATTTATAAATTCAAGTAAGTAATAAGAAATATCAAAAAATAATGAAACTTGAAAAATCAAATTATTGTAATAATTTTATGTAATTGTCTTTTATGGAAGGGTTTTTTCTTGAACACATTTTTGATTGACTTGACCTCTTCAGACTACTGACAATCCACTTTTGGTTTTGGACTTCTTCAGAGTACATAGTTTCTTCTTCCGGACTTTATTTATCTCTTCTAATTCTCGAGGATGTGCCATTGTAATAATTTAAATATTAAGTATTGGAATGAATAATTACAATATTTTTTATAAATTTATTAAGAGAAATAAATTTTAATAATAAGTTTATAATAAATTAAATATCATGTCAAACAATGCAACTCATACCTAATTTATTATAAATAATGAAAATTATTTATCATTCTTAATAATATAGTAATAATACATATTCATAAGTACAAGACCTAAATTTCTTATTGGTGGTCATAGAAAAGTGTCAATTGATTGGTATATAAATTTGGTCAAAATTCTTTAAACCTTCTATTCATTTCTACTGAAAAAGTACTAATAATTTTCTGTAATGTAACACAATGAAAAGTTAATTAATTTTCTAAATATTGTAATGGAAATCACACGTGAAATATAAAACTTTAAAGTTCATACAAAATAATATCTTAGATTAAATTTACTCCATGATAAAAAAAATTAATTAAATTGTTTCTCGAGTTATAAATATTCAGGTGTTTCTAACGCTAATAAATATAACTGATATTTTAAAATATTTCTGAATACATCAAGCAACTTTCTTTTGCACAAATTTATCAGAAAATTAATCTATAATTTTTCAAAGAATGATTTTAAAATCTGCATTGCTTTTAAATATTTATATAACCTATCCTTTAAAATATTAAATAAAGTATTAAAATAAGTATTGTTTGATTTAACTATCATGCGAAACCATAATAAGTCTGATTAAAATTTGTCTCATGTCTACATCAATAAAATTATGCTGATTACAAATATTGTTGGTATGTAATATTAAAATAAAGTACTAAAACAGAAGCTATCAGAATAATTTATTTTCTTAAAGCATGTACATAGTATAACATTTCAAACTTAATCCATTAAAATTTTATTAGAAAAGTCATCATTTGGATATGAAAGTGAGATGGTATGACGAAATTTTATTACTTATGATTTTAATAGTCTGTGATAAATAAATTTAAAATAATTATTGATTTTGCAATTTCTAAAAATTTCAATAATATTGATACATAAATATTTTGCTAATATAAGTTTGCTAGTCAAATGTATATAAAAGCGGCCTTAGTTAATACTGCACCACATTATCATTCTTGCATCAGTTCTTCTCAGAGCTAACTGTACTTTGTAATCAAAATGTACAACTGTGGAAACTATTTCGTGTTCCTCTATACAGCACTAGTGATAGCACTTCTGCAGATTGTTGGTAAGTAAATTATATTTAAATTATACAGATAATAATATTCTATCTGCTAAGTATACATAAAGGAGGTTCAACTTATATATTATATATAAAAATCATTAATAAAGAACTATTATTTTTATACTTAATTCGCAAGAAATCGCAATTTTAATAAATAATATTGAAGCTTATGATGGTAACAAAAGTTGTAATTATAGAAATAATATTTTTTCTTAGTTTGAGAATATATATATATATATATATATATATATATATATATATATAATGCAAAGTAAAACTAATATTATTGATATTACAAAATTAGATAAAATAATTAAGAATAGGATTACTAAAGTATGCAAAAATCAAAATCTTCAAAATTGAAATACATTAGAAATACTAATATTAAAGAAAAATGTAAGTAGTCATATATATATTAAAAATTAAAACTTTTGGTGAAAATGTACTTTGTGTCTCCCGCGCATTTTCAAAGTTGCTGTTGCTATGGCGAAAATTATAAAGCTATTTCAAAGTGAAACTAATTAGCGACCAATGAAAAGGCTGAAACAAAAGAGTAATTAATGAGCATGCGCGAAAATGCGCTTCAAATTCTCTCTTCCGGAGGTCGTCATAAAGAGCGCATTGAGGATAAAAAAACGTCAAGGTTTCCACGCTTGGCTTCAAGTTGGCTAGAAAGGGGACCCAAACCGCAATTTAACCAAACTTTTCAAGTTTCAACTCTTTTTAACTAATATTTAAATCAAAAGAATATAAATTTAAATAAAATATTAATTTAAAATACTTATAAAGATGTTATAAATTAAACACATACATAGATTTTCCACATGAAGTTTTTGTACAATCTTTTTACATCATTTTTAAAATTTTGAAATGTTATTTCATCAAAAAAGTTATTTTTAATCCCCCTGATTGCAAACAATATCAAATTTTACTGTCAACTTCAATTTTAAGGATGAATTCCAAACATTAAAAATATCTCGATATGGGAATTAAAGCCAAGAATTGCTTGAATATTCCACGTAATGAATTTGGTTCAAGTGATACAAAATGGTCATTATTTATCAGCCAGATTACATTAGGACGAACTAAATGACTGCAGCAATGGTAGTCAAAAGTCGGGGGCGATATTTCGTTGCCTCAGATTTGTTTATTAGCAATTGTTGACTATTAGCCTTTCAATTCAGTTATAATTGAACAGTAAAGCAAAGCTATCATTTTAACAATTATTATTAAATGATTAATAATTCATATTTATTTTCAGGATATTATAAATATTCTAAATTAAATAAGATTAACCATTGCAAGTTATTAAAAAATAATAATAATTTCCTTTATTGTAACTTTTATTAATAGATATATTTACCATTCGAATTTTTTGGAGAAAATAATTGTCTCCAAATGTATGACAAACAGTTAAAAAGATGATAAATGATTAAAGAAACAGATATAAATAAAGAAGTAACAGAAATACATTAAAGCAATAACAAAAACAGTTAAGTAATAATTGAAGGAATTTTGAAATTATTTAGAAAACCAAAATGTCTTGTATCATTTAAAATAGTAGCAAATAATATTTCTGCTGTGTGAACATATCATCAAAAACATTACATAAGTGGTTTTTTTCTTCACCACCAAGATAAGACTGCAAAAACTCCACCTCTTTTTTTCCATTTTTAATTCCTCCATTTTAATTTCCCACTCTCACTTTCAATATTAGTGCACGTAAACATAGATAAGAAGGAATGCAATTATTTTCTCTGATTGGTTTTTAAATTGTTAAAGCTTGTATCAAGTAACCAGAAAAGGGTGCCAGGGCATATAGGAATAGAAGGTAATGAAAGAGCTGATGAACTTGCAAAACAGGGATCCTCTTTCAATCCAATAGGAATGGAACCCTTTTGTGGGATCAACATGAAGACTACAAGGAAAACCATTCAAAAATGGGAAAAACAGGAGATGAACAAAGTTTGGCGTGACTCTCCTGGACACAAACATGCAAAAAGTATGATTTTCAACTCATCTGAGAAAATTGCATCTGAAATTCTTAGACTCCCAAGATTGAAGACTCAAGCAATTGTAGGCTTCATTACAGGGCACTATCTTTTCAGGAAACACCTTCATACAAAGGGACTTTTTAAACAGGAACTAATTTGTAGGAAATGTCAGCAGGGGTAGAATCAGCTCATCATATCCTATATGAGTGTAATGCTCTTGCCCTTACAAGATTCACTACAAAACGGTTATAGTTTTACTTTAAGTATTGCAGATAGCATAAAGTGTGATAAAAACGAAGATTAAATCTAGAACATATATTATATAAAAGAAGAAAAGGTTATACTTTTTGTAAATCATTTTAAATATATTGATCACCTTATATTTATTCATAATTCCTTATGTGAATATTACAAATTATAATGAAGTGATATGGGTATTTTTAAGTACCACAACTGTATTTTTAGAACTATTAAAAATTTCTGTATTAGTAAATATTACCAGAATGAATGTTTAATTTTCATTTAATTTAAAATAGGTGTTTTGTGTGTTCCGCATGCTGGTGGAGCAGGCACTGTTTACGGAGATGGTTAGTAATATTTTATAATGTTTTGTTTCATAAATCTAATGATAGTGAGAACAACTTCGTAAAATTTATGAAGTAAATTTTGAACATTTTTATTTACTGCATAAATATAATGTTATAAGTATATAATTCTTATAAGTATAATGCATTTCCATGTTTACATTGGCTTAAATAATAGAGTAGCTACAAAAAATATATTTTAAACTATCATCAATATCTTGTAAGCTGATTTAAACAAAATAGATTGAGACTTGATCTCTGAAATCCTAGATTAAATTATAATTCTAAATTAATTATTTCTATGAAATAAACATTATATAAAAAAAGTATACAACTAACAAGAAACTTGACCATTTCTGTAGATTTTTTTGAATACATATCTCCCTCGGACTGTATTTATGCAATACACATTGATTTCAATTCTTCAATGGGGAATCCCATTAGAAAAGCTTATATCAAGAGTTAATTTAATAACTTTGGAATGTAAAATATTTTGAGCAAACTACAAAAAATAAAGTATCAATTAAATGAAAAAAAGTATTAAACTGGTAAACAATAGGGCGTTGAAATAGATTAATAAAATTTTATAAATGTATAGTGATATGTAAAAATATTTATGTAAACAGAACGCAATTCTGATTTGTAACTATCATATTTAATATGCAACAGCTAAGCTTGAATTATCAATTATCTCTGTCACATTATCCGTAAGTTTTAATAATAATAAATGAGACCTGTTAGAAAAATTTGCAAGGACATTTTTAATAATGATATGGATTTAGGTAATTTTCTGTACAATTAGTTCTAATATATCATCGACAAAATTAATTTTTCCATTAACAATGAAAAACATTATTATCTTATTAATTTTATTTAACTTGAAATTTTGTAATCTGTATCGAATTAATTATTCTCTGATTAATGTACTATTCAGCAAGCTTTTCTTCCATCAAATATTGTGAGATTTAGTATTTGAATTTTTACAAATTTAGTGGTATAAAAATATTACCATTTGTGAAAATATTAACCGATTTCCGGGTCACTGGAAAAATAATTCTATACTACATAATTTTTATTTTGCAAATTTTAAATAAAATATAAATTGGTTTTAGAAAATTGTTTATTTTTCAAGAAAGAATTAATTTGTATTTTTTTGCATATAATATTACAAAAATTTAATGTTTAAATACCTTAAAATATTTTCATTAAATATTGTTGCCTGATTATTTTATTAGAAATTTATTATTTTTGCCTAATTATTTTTCCAAATTTTAGTTCTTATATTAGATAATAGAACTTTCAACATTATGAAATTAAAAACATACAAATTTCTTGTTCATAGTATTAATTCATTAGCTCAAAGAATTCAAATTAATGAAGATTTGCTGAAAAGTATGCTCTTAGAATTGTAAAATATTTTATCTCAACTTGCTATGATGTTCGGTAGGTTTCTTTCATACTAAGTATAAAAACTTTGATTGGATGAATGATTTCTGTGTTGTTTTAAAATTTTGCTATTTATTTATTTTGTTTTTTCTGCAGCGTACAGACAAAGAGGTTTGATTCCAGTGAACTTATTAGATGGCATATTCGAAAATTAATAAAATTCAATAGGAATTGACGGCAAAAATCTACACAAAATGTAACCTACTCACAACAAATGTAAACGCCAGCAAAATTGAAATAAATTAAATTTTAATCTTTATGTATTTTCATTTTATTTTCTTTAAAGTTTTTTTTTTCAAGTGACGTATTCAAAGATAAATAATAATTGATATGACTTGATGACAATAATAACATAATTTTTATGAAAAATATATTTAAAAAAAATATTTTTATTTAATATGTAAGGTATTCAAAATTTATACATTCTAGGAAAATAAAAACATTAATTATATTTCTGATATGTAATTTTCTTTACTCTTTGAAAATTCTTTTAAACATATTTTTTTTCAGTATAGCATCTTTTGGCAATCCTCAGTACACAAATAATTATTTTTAGCACCAAATTTTGTAATGAATCCAGGTAACAGATTCAGTTTCTGTTAATCAGGCACAAACTATTTGCTGGTATCCATAATTCAATCATAAATACAATTAATATTAGAATAATTCATAATTACTATACATATTAATAAATACTATTATATTAGGCGACTTGCTTAACTGACGAAAGTTGCCTATGAAGTAAGCACAAACGAGTTTTCGTGACCACTAATTAACAAATATTTAATACTAATATTAGCACTTTGCTTAAAGAGGTTTTTTTAATTATTTAAAAAATTTCTTAAAAAAGAGATTTTAAAAAATTCATGAAAAAATTGTAATCAAAATTTTTAAAAGATAATAAATTTAAGACCCAGAAAATTGATAATCTTATCAT
>JAPDSC010099959.1:10775-43539 GCA_026290005.1 Latrodectus geometricus | reverse complement strand
AGATGCCCATGCAGCTTCAACACGATGCCACAGTTCATCAACCGTAGTGACTGGCGTTTGGTGACGCGCCAGTCGCTCGGCAACCATTGACCAGACGTTTTCTATTGGTGAAAGATCTGGAAAACGTGTTGGCCAGGGCAACAGCCAAACATGTTCTGTATCAAGGAAGGTCTGTACAATACCGGCAACATGCGGTCCGGCATTATACTGCTGAAACATAGGGTTTCGCAGGGCTCGAATAAAGGGTACAGCCACGGGTCGTAACAACCCAGAAATGTAACGTGCAATGTTCAAAGCACCGTCAATGCGAGCAAGAGGTGACCTAGACGTGTATCCAATGGTACCCCATACCATCACGCCAGGTGATGAGCCAGCATGACGATGACGAATGCACGCTGCCAGTGTGCGTTCACCACGATGCCGCCAAACACGGATGCGACCATCATGATGCTGTACACAGAACCTGGATTCATCTGAAAAAATGATGTCTCACCATTCGTGCGCCCAGGTTCGTCGTTGATCACACCATTGAAGGCGCTCTTATTTATGACGCAGCGTCAAGGGAAGCCGCAGCCATGGTCTCCGAGCTGAGAGTCCATGCTGCTGCAAACGTCGTCGAACTGTTAGTGCAGACACTTGTTGTCTTCCAAACGACCCCGTTTCTTGACTCACGGCTCGTAACGTGGTTGCACGATCCATTACGACCATGCAGATAATATGACTGTCTTCTCGGATGCTAGTGATAGGTGGCCGTTGAGATCCCGCATGGCGTTCCGTATTACCGTCCTGAACCCATCGATTCCATATTCTGCTAACAGTCATTGGATCTCGACCGACGCGAGCAGCAATACTGCGATAAAATAAACCGCAATCCCGGTACGCTACAATTCGACCTTTATCAAAGTCAGAAACGTGGTGGTACGCATTTCTCCTTCTTACACGAGGCATTGCAACAACTTTTCACCAGGCAACAACGTTCAAATGCAATTTGTGTATGAAGAACCGGCTGAACAATATCCTCATTTAAACACAATGTAGGTGTCGCTACTGGCGCCTGCTTTGTCTGAATGCGCCGAAAAGCTAATCATTTACATATCACAGTGCCTTCTTCCTTTCGTATAAATTTCACGTCTGTACAATGTCGCTTTCTTGGTGTAGCAATTTTAATGGCCAGTAGTGTACATTTGAATTTTTTTTTTTTAAATTTCTAAATAATTTTATTTTCTCTTATTATATCTTTAAGTGTATTTCACAATATGATAGTTTTATTTTGAAAAGCAGAAACATTCAAATTGAATTGTAAATAAATAACATAACTAAATGAATTAATACTATATCATGGTGTTATTTCTATTTATTTTCCACAGGTGTTGATGAAGTTTAGATATCTCAATTTAAAATTTTCAGCTTTTTAAAATTGAATTGTATCATAGACCATCTAAAATATTGTCTCCCTTTCTTAATGGCCACAATTCACGGTTTTCCTTTTATCAAAATTCTTTTTTGCTACTCCACAGGGCTTTGCACATTTTATTTTGTTTGTCACGTTTTTTATTTTTTCATAGATTTACTGAAAGCTTATAAGGCATAGTATTAAACATTAATTTGATATGTTATATTCTCTTAATCGATGAAACACTATAAATATTAAAGAATTCATTAATTAGAAAAATAATTTATATGTATAATAATATGATTTTTGTTTTCTCCTTAAATTCATTTTAAAATGTACTATAGTTACTTTTTCCATGAATTTAATCATAATCGTCATATTTGGACTTAATATTTAAAAGTTTATATGAATTCATTCTAAATAAAAAATAAAACGATATTTATCTATTATCATCTTCTAATTTAGTTTGTTATTTACTGAATTTAAAATGATTACCCATGCAACTTGACTTTTGAAAGATAATATGATAGATTATTTAAGTTTATACCATCATACTAATAAGAATTACTTTCATGAGTTACTTTTTATGTAATTATAATAATATGTAAATATTAGTACTGGAAATTTAAAGAATACCTTAATGTATAACTGTATACCGAATTTAATAATAATAATAATAACCAAACTGTGATAATTAAAAGTTACTATACTATTAATCATGTCATTTTTCTACATTAGTTAAAATACGAGGGTTACTCTGAAATTTTTGAGATACGAGCAGATGAAAATTTACAAAATAAAAATAATGGTTTAATTTTAAAATACAAAGTATTTTAACACAGAAGACGATTTTTTACTGACTTACTTCAACTTGTTTAGCGTAGAATAAATTTTAAACAGAAGAGAAAATGGAGTTAACGCGAGAACATTTTCGCGCTATGATTTTCTACGATTTTAAAGCAGAATTAAATCAAGAAGAATGCGTTCAACGGTTGCAATTATCATTAAGTGATGAATCTTCAGCTCGTGCTACTGTATTCAGATGGTTTAGATAAATTAGAAGAAGTCGCAATTTTCTTCAGGATGAAGAACACACAGGAAGGCCGCTGTCGGCAGTAATCCCGGATAATGTGTCTGCCATGCGAGAAATGTAAATGGATGATAACCACTGTACCTATCAAATGATGCAGAAGGAGCTTAATATTGGATCCGCAGCCATACACAAAATCATTCATGAAGAATTACATATGAAAAAAGTAGTTTGCCGTTGGGTTCCCCATAATCTAACTGACCACCAAAAAGAGGCGCGTGTCAGAATCATTAAAGAAACTCTTAAATTGCTAAATGTTGGTGGCCACCGCATCATTTCTAAAATTGTAACAGGTGATGAAACGTACATACCATTTTTTGGCGTTTCAACACGTCAAGAAAGCTAAGTATGGGTCTTTGAAGAGTATCCCACGCCGACAATGATGAAAAAACAACGCTCACTGAAAAAGTGATGTATGCCGTTTTCTTCAGAAGTACAGGATTGGTGAAAGCCATCAAGTTGGAAGGATAGAAGACGGTAACAACAAACTGGTATACTACAAAATGCCTTCCAGAAATTCTACAAGAACTGAATGTTAGGGGATTAATGCTTAACCATGACAATGCATCATCACATACAACCGGATTAACAGTTGAGTTTCTTAAACAAAAACAAATTAAAGTGATCGAACTTCCGCCGTATTCACCTGATCTAGCTATGTGCGACTTTTGGTTATTCTTTGATCTAAAAATGAACTTTCGTGGACGTTGTTTTCATTCAGAAGAAGAGATTGATGTAGCTATAAATGCATTTTTTTCATCTATTCCAAGAAATGAATGGCTTGAGGCATTTAATCTGGAAAAAATTCGTCTACAAAAGTGCATTGATGCTGGAGAAGACTACTTTGGAGACACCTAAAATTTTGTAAGAATAACTTAAAAAACCTAGTTGTACCTCAAAATTTTCAGAGTGACCCTCGTATTATCTTTCAATATTAATTTATAAAAAAAGCAAATAACTCAATAAACAGAAATTTTTATTAAATTTTAGATAGTAAAAAATAAAACAATAAAATATATATATTTACAGTGCTTTGTTATGTTTCAACCAATACTACATTATAGTAAACAATAGTATCAACACAATATTTACAGCAAACTAAATGTGATTATACAAAGTGTTTAAATTCATAATTTTAAATTAGGCCACATAAACAATAATTTTATTGCCCTTTAACTGCTATTTTTTCATTATTGGTCTGTATTTTTGAAATCTGATTTCTAGGTTATATGCTATTATTTATTTGATTTTGGGGTACTATTTTAATTTAATTGATATAAAATAATTTAGAAAAAAATTGCCGAAAATGTTTCCCTGGTTTTTGTGCATATAACATTATATAAATCCAAGTTTTTATAACTAAAGTGTTATATAACTAAAAATACATAAATGCAGAGTTATTAAACTAGGGAGTTACATAACTTAAGTATAATTTATATTAAAATAATTTAATGTAATTATGTGTTTTCGTTTGTAGTATGAAAGTACAGAGATCAAAATAATATTGCTACAAATTCACACAATTTGACTAAAATTATGTAAAATACTATCATTGTTTTAAAACTTAATTCCGTTAATCTGCGCTTTAGGTCACCTACTCTGCCAACTTGGCGATAAATGCACCAAGTCTGGTAAACCGGACGTTTATATTCATAATGAGCTCTTTATGGCAACCTCCGGAGGAAATAATTTAAAGCGCTTTTTCGCGCATGCTCATTAATTGGTTTTTTTTCTTTTAGCATTTTTATTGGTCGTTAATTAGTTTCAGTTTGAAAAATTTTTCATTTACATTAGTTGCTAATTGCTTTTGAAAATCGTTAAAAATCGTATTCCATTATCGCCATGGCAACAGCGTGTTTGAAAACCCGCCAAGTACGGGACCCACAGCACACTTTCGCCAAGTTGGCAGAGTAGGGGACCTAAAGCGCATTTTCACCCTTAATTCTTTATTGCTATTACGCATAAAATCTTTCTGTTTATACTATGAAATAGATGATATTGAGATAGAATTTATAACACAAAAAGAATTTTTTCTAGATTAGAAAAATGTCTAAAAATGTTTGTCCATGTCATAAAAATTAAATTCTGCATAATTCCATGAACATTTTTAATTGCAAAACTTCTATGATAAATAGATAAGATGCCATTTTATAAAGAGGCTTTCAAAATTCAGTATAAGGAAAAGAGTTAGTAAGATATAATGGTAATATATACACAAAATAAAGTATTGCAGCTACATAGTTAGATCAGACCTAGATATTAATTACAAAAATGTTACAACAAATAATAATTTAATGAAAATAAATAAGCCAATACTATCTGAAATATACTTAAAGAATAAAAACTTTGCTTATCAATGAACTGTTACAGTAAAAATAAAGGTACTGAAACATCTATAACAATAAGTGTTAAAAGTATATTTTTTAACATTACGCTAAAATATTTAGCTATAAAATATTTTTAAAAAATGCTAAATCAATTACATCAGTTTTTACTATGGTATTTCTAAAATTAAGTGATATATCAGAAAAACTTTTGTGTTGTCATGTACAGATTATATATAAAAAAATAATATGATTTATTACAGAAATAATATATTAGCATCAACGGCTGATTGCAAAAAATTGCCATAAGAGATAATTTCGCTTAAGTTACCATGCAAATATTATTAAGTTAATTTAATATAAGAATAAAATAAATTTATAGAGATCATTAAAAAACATAAATTTCAAATTGTAGGTTTATATATATATATACTTTTAACATCTAAATATTAAAAACGTTATATTACGCAAAAGATAAAAATAGCCATTGAATTTACAGTGATGAGTAGTCTTCTACATTTTGAAGTATATTGGGCAATTTTAAAATAGATGATTTGATAATTGCTCCCATATATAAGTTAAAACAGATAAATTAGTTAATAATCCAAAGTTTTTTCCAACGGCGCAAGTATTCCAAGAAATCCATTAGAAATTCTGCCATCTGTTAAAGAAAAGAAATAAAGTAATATTAATTTAAAATATCTTAATAGTTTTATAAGATTTTTAACCTTTAAAAAAGAAAATTCATTTATAAAGTTGATTTAAAAACTGTATACATGAATTTGCATAGTTTTCTGTTTTATTTATAAATTCATTAGCAAAGTAAGTGTTTGGGATTACAAATTTAATCTTTTCAACGGATACAATATTTTATTTTTGCCAATTTTATAGTTAAAAACTTGTTTTATTTTAAAGAGTTTTAAAAATAAGAAACGACAATTTATTTACATAGTTGATTTAAAAACATGCTTATAATTTTCTATTTTTTATCCGATAATATTTTTTATCAATTAATAAATAAATTCACAAAATAAATACTTGAGTGTCAGATTAAATCTTCTGAGGTAATACATATAATTTTTTCTGCATATTTATTCAGTAGTTTTAAATATTGGTTTAGTTATAAATTTCTTTATCGTAAATTTTCTTAAAAATTAAATATTGATATTCAATCCATAGCTTTTTCTATGTTGTCTGAGGAACTGTAGTATTTTTCTCTATCTTTATGCAATAGTTTAAGTATTGGTAAATTTATCCACACAAAATAAATGTTTTCAAAAGAATGTAATCTTCTTAATATAAATATATTGAAAAATTTCTAAGTTGTTAACTTTCTTATTTTTTATTTTAAATTATTAATTAAATTAAACTGATTCGGTGGCTGATTCCCCAAGGAGGGTCTACAGTATCCACATCTGTTTTTTTTTTTTTTTTTTTTTTTTTTTTTTTGACCGTAGGTTCTTGGGTGCGAGACACGTCCCGATTAAGGGGTCAGCCTAACATAACACCCCCCCCCCCCAAGTATGCTGGGCACTCAGTTTTATAGACCCATTGTAGAAATGCTAGGCTGAGTCTACCTTGCCCAACTTGCGGACCGAACTTCGAACCTGCGATGCGGAACCACCACGGCAAAGTTTTTAATTAACTTCTTTATTAAGTTTTAATTGAAAATAAATATATACTGGCATATATAATTTCAAGATATTTATAAGAATCTGCGCTATTTTATTTTTTTATTCAAAGATCTAAATAATGTAAATGCAAACTTAACATTTACAATTCCAAATTTCATCTTGATAAACAATTTTTTATTCTAAGGTTAAGTCAATATTTTGTATTCGCAAATTTCTTGGCTATTAATTTCTCTATTGAAAAATTTATTGAGCAAGTAATTAAGAATTTTTCAACATATGATTTAAAAAGTATCAGAAATCTGAATTTTTTATGCTATGGTAACTTAATTGTGATACGTTATACAGTAACTTAATTGTGATAAATTTATCCACAAGATAATTGTTTGCACTTACAAACTTAATCTTCTTAGATAATTTTATCCATTTTATGAGAAATATTTCAGAACTCTTATAAATTTTTAGAAGCTTAAATTAGAGTTTTTGGTATATTTAAATAAGAATTTACACTTACCTATTTTAAAATAAAATATGGATAAGGATATTTTTTATGCTGTTTAACTTAATATGCAATCAATATCTCTAATATTCATTATATAAAATCATTTATTAATTTTATTCTGGTTTAATCAAAACTAAATTTATTTTCTAGATTACAAGGAACTTGGATAATTTTAACAACCTAGCTGGTGAATTTTGTAAATAATCTGTATTACATTTTTGGATCAGTTTTCTGAGAACATATAATTTAAATGCCAGCAAATTTGGATTTTAAGTAAAATTTTTTATTGAATCATTCATGGCTTATAATTGATTCAATATTCTCAATCATAAACCATGATTATGAAAGTATATTTTATGCAAACAATTTTCTACTTTGAAAATCAATTTAATTAACTGGAATTGCTCCATAGTTTCTGAATTTTTTTCAAAATTAATTACAATTTTCAATTTTACTTAAGACCAATCTTGAGTGTAAATCTAATATTTATAGATCCAATCAATCCTAATTAAAACTTTTTGTTATTTCAATATTCCAAAATTGTAAAATTATGAGTAGTTATTTAGGCTACATGTATTATATCTTAACAATAGAAAATAAAGAAACTTTGTTCTTTTAAGGAAAATTAATCACTGAGTATTGAAGTTAATTTGTTCCTCTATAATCAGTAAATAAAATTTTAATATTTCATTTCTTGCAGAATATCTTTGATGATAACAAACTATGGATACAAACAAATTCAAAATGTATTGAATATTTATGTAAATAAAAAATAAAGACAGCCAAAAATAAAAAAAATATATCTTTATCTAGTTTTATTGGTATTTAATTATATTACTTATTTAACACTATCACGGTATAAAAGTAATACATAATTTTCTAAGCATTATTGGTAATTTTTAAATTTTTATACAGCATTTGCATAAAATTCGCTCTTTATACAAATATAAAAGCATTACCATGAAAAATAATTTTCCTTAACTTCTTTTTATACAAATATATTTTCCTTTATAAAAAGTTTGGAAATAAAAAGATTTTAATTTTTTCAATATTCAAGATATTAAATGTAAAGTTAAGCATTCTTTCTAGTATAGATTAAAGATAACATCTGAAAGGATTTAAGTGGTTGCTAAGCGCTAATATATTCTTTAGAATATTCTAAACTACGTTAAGAATATTGTACAAAATATTAGTGAAACTCATGAGTCACATTTACTCATCTGACTGTTTATAGCTATCAAATGAATCCCTTGATATATGTACATGAGCAAACTGCATATTTTTAATGCTCATAAAAGGATAACAGTGCCTATAAGCTATACGGCCTTTCTTCAAATCCCGTTTGATTCCGGGGTTGATTCAAGAAACTGTTGAATAATACGGATGATGAACGTAGCACTTTTGCTTTATGCATGAACATTTGTCGATGTTCATGCATAAAGCAAAAATGCTTGGATTTTTTCTGGGTTTTCTCCCTTGAGATACATAAATACGACCCGCTTTCTAAGTAGGAAACGAAGCTCTAATATCTTACAAAACCTTTTGCCTATCAAGTTATCCTGATAGGCAAAGGGTTTTATAAACAATCAAACACTTTTAGCAACAATCAAACATTGTTTCTAAAAATGAGATTCTTACTCCAAAAGATACTTATGTAAGAAACTAAATAAAGTATGGAGTTTATAAAGGTACACATATTGATATCAAAGCTTACATATACACTTACCAGTATTTTTGTCCGAATAATCGAAATAATCGGGGTCACCTGTAAAAAAAGTCTTTGTACTTTTGATTAAAAAAACAACAAATATTTCATTATAAATTTATAAAAAATTACAAAAATGTAAAAACTTTAGTCTGTTTTTGGATTTATACATACCGATGTTTTTATCGGAAAAAAAATTCTGGCCAAATTTATAAATTTGTTCTGTAAAAAGAAGAAAAAGCTTAACATTTGTTTTTAAAATTAAAAATATAATACAAAATTTAAACGTCTGCAGAAAGGACAATTAAAATCGGTATTTATAATTTTAATTTTTAAATCTCATACCTATGTTCGTTTGAGCGAAGTCATCAAGTCCACTGACACTATTAGTTTCTTAAATAAACTAAATGTTAGTTGAAAATACAATATAAAAACTAAAAATAAGATAATTCTTATTGTAAAATATCAATATTTGAAACTAATTTTAACATACGAATACTTCTATTAGAATTGTAATTGATCGGTGAATATAAAAATTATGTGAATTAATTTATAATATATACTTTTAAACAATACTAAGATAAAAATATTTTTAAAAATTTTAGCAAGACGGAAAAAATATTATCATAATTTTGAAGACGAATTCCATATTAGATACGGATATATCAATGTTACTATCAAAAGCACAATGGTAATATATATACACGAGGGTTACTCTGAAATTTTTGAGATACGCGCAGACGAGAATTTACAAAATAAAAATAGCGGTTTAATTTTAAAATACAAAGTATTTTAACACAGAAGGCGAATTTTTACTGACTTACTTCAATTTGCTTAGCGTAGAATAACATTTAAGCAGAAGAGAAAATGGAGTTGACGCGTGAACATTTTCGCGCTATGTTTTTCTACGATTTTAAAGTAGGATTAAATCAAGAAGAATAAGTTCAACGGTTGCAATTAGCATTTAGTGATGAATCTCCAGCTCGTGCTACTGTATTCTGATGGTTTAGAGAAATTAGAAGAGGTCGCAATTTTCTTCAGGATGAAGAACATACAGGAAGGCCGCCGTCGGCAGTAATCCTGGATAATGTATCTGTCATACGAAAAATGTTAATGGATGATAATCGTTGTACCTATCAAATGATACAGAAGGAACTTAACATTGGATCTGGAGCCATACACAAAATCATTCATGTAGAATTAGATATGAAAAAAGTAGTTTGCCGTTGGGTTCTCCATAATCTAACTGAGCATCAAAAGAGCGTGTCAGAATCAGAAAAGAAACTCTTAAATTGATAAATAATGGTGGCCACCGCATCATTTCTAAAATTGTAACAGGTGATGAAACGTACATACCGTTTTTAGAAGTTCCAACACGTCAAGAAAGAAAAATATGGGTCTTTGAAGATGATCTCACGCCGACAATGGTGAAAAAACAACGCGCACTGAAAAAAAGTGATGTATGCCGTTTTCTTCAGAAGTCAAAGATATCAAGTAGCATGGACAGAAGACAGTAATAGCAAACTGGTATACCTCTAAATGTCTTCCAGAAATTCTACAAGAACTGAATGTTAGGTGACTAATACTTCACCATGACAATGCATCTTCACATACGGCCGGATTAACAGTTGAGTTTCTTAAACAAAATTAAAGTGATCGAACATCCACCGTATTCCCCTGATCTAGCTGTGTGCAACATCTGGTTATTCTTTAATCTAAAAAAGAACTTACGAGAGCGTCGTTTTCATTCAGAAGAAAAGATTGATGTGACTATAAATGCATTTTTTTCATCTATTCCAAGAAATGAATGGCTTGATGCATTTAATCTGTGGAAAATTCGTCTATAAAAGTGCATTGATGCTGGAGGAGACTAATTTGAATACACCTAATATTTTGTAAGTATAAATTTCAAAATCTAATTGTATACCAAAAATTTCAAAGTAACCTTCGTATACACACACACACACGCATATATATATATATATATATATATATATATATATATAGTAAAAACAACAAATATTTCATTATAAATGTATAAAAAATTACAAAAATTTAAAAACTTTAATCTATTTTCGGATTATACATACCGATGTTTTTATCAGAAAAAAAATTCTGGCCAAATTTATGAATTGGTTCTGTAAAAAGAAGAAAAAGCTTAACACACATATTTGCTTTTAAAATTAAAAATATAATACAACATTTAAGCATTTGCAGAAATTGCAATTAAAATCGGTATATACAGAAATTTTAATTTTTAAATCTCATACCTATGTTCGTTTGGACGAAGTCACTTAGACCATTGTCACCATTAGTTTCTGAAATCAACTGAATGTTAGTTTGAAATATAGTAAAATACAAAATAAAACTAAGATAATTGTTGTTGTAAAATATCAATGTTTGAAACAAATTTTAACATACGAATACTTCTATTAGAATTGTAATTTATCGGTGAATATAAAACTTATTTGAATTAATTTATAAAATATCTTTTTAAACAATACTAAAATTAAAAAAATTTTAAAAATTTAGTAAGGAGGAAAAAATAATATATTATTATGAAGATTATATATATATATATATATATATATATATATATACATTTATATATATATATATATATATATATTATGCAAACTTTAACAACGATAGTGTTATTAAAGTAATTAAATAGTTAATATTGTTAAACTAGCACAGCATTATTCAGAAAAAGAATAAAAGTTTAAATTTTTCACTTTTGAATAAGTAATTAATTACTATTATTCATGATTATGAATTATATTATCTTCCAAGGCAAAGACATTAAATCTATTACACCAATCCAAAAACTAGAAGTAAACACAAAAAAATAATAACAACTCTATCTATTATGCAAACTACTTGATTTTCTTTTTTTGTGATTTAGAATAATGTCTAATTCTTGCAAAAATTTAGTTTACTATAACAAAAATAAAACTTTTTTCCACATATTTGTTTGTGAATAAAACTAAATTTGATGTATAACTCACATAAGTATAAAGTAATATATAATTAACATTGTGGTATCCGTATATAAATTAAAAATATATGTTAATGATTATCAGTTTATTGAACAAAATATATGGCAATATACTTTTAATTCAACATATAAGGAAATAAGAAAACTCATGACAAGAAATGGTGAAAGAACTATGTATATATTTGTAGAATTTCAAATGCCTAAATCCTTATTAAAATAAATAAACCAGACTTACCAACAGTTTTGTAAGAATTAAAATTCTGATCATCATTATTTCTTTCTGAAAAATATATCTAGAGATTAATTTTTCAATAAAGAGTGAAATTTTAATACAATTATGGGAATAATTAAATTTTATAACAAACATAAGTTTCTAAAATAAACTACATATTATTTTAATTAAAAAAATAAATTAACAACTTGCTTTGAATAATGTTATATGAATGATTTTGTGGTGCATATTATTATTTGAGAGAGATAATTTCGATTAACACTTACCACTTCTTTCATTAGAGTTGAAGATATTTGCTAAATCTGAAAAATATTAGCATTTAATTATCAGATTCGTGAAACAATATTAATCTTTTATTTGAAAATTTGTCAAAAATGAAGGAATTAAAATTAGAAACATTAAATTTCAAAAAGACATTATTAATATAGAAATTTTAAATTTCAAAAAAATGCAGGAGTACACATTTGAGTTGTAAATAAGATTGTGATGGTCATAAATATTGCTAGTTTCTCAGGAAAAAAATATTGCACAACCATTGTGCATTTGTAAACTATTAATTAAAAACTTAAGTATTTCTTAATGAACATATGATTTCTTAATAGAAATAATTGCAATTTGAAAGATTTAAATTTCAATCAGTCAAATCTTTATGTGGATACGAAATTTGAAATATGAAATCCAAATCATGAGATTGTCAATAAAGTAACTATGTAATACTATATCATGTCCCAGAAGTATTAAAGCAACAAATCTTATAAGCTATTAAAAATACCCATGTGCAATAATTATATCAATTCATATAAATAGAAAACTCAGATCCAAAATAAAAGAACCAAATTGTTTGTATGAATAGTAATCACAGTGGGGGTTGTGGCCTGGCTGGTTACCATGCAACAATGAGATAGTTCTCATTGTTGCATGGAAGTGAATTCGAATCCTAACCCAATCAAAGATCCATCTTGATTGTAATAGCTGCTGGGTCTATTTAAATATGTCATTGTTGCAGTGTCGTCCATGTGAAATGATACCTTTAGGAATAGCAGACCAAGTCTGAAGATCTTCTACTTTTTTTCCTGTTTTTAAAGTACGAAAACCCACCCACTATCGATGTCTAAGATAACAGATCCATTAGGGTGTTCCACTAGACAACCACCCCTTGCAGTGCTGAAAAGGTAGTAAATGGATCTTTGTATCCGAGCATTATAACAATAAGTTATGATCAGATCAAAGTTATAATCATAAATCTAAGGAAATACCTCAGTTATAAGCTTTGCTATTTATGAAGAAAACTAAGTATCAGTTAGGGAAAAAGGGATCCATCATTTTTTCGGTAGACGTCTGTATTGATTGACATCTCGTGAGGTGTCTATCTAACAATTACAGATTTATTCTCATTAGAAAGGTGACATTTGACACTAAAATATTCTCTTGATGATTTTTGTTTGAATAATTGAGTTATGAGTACAAGATTTTAAAAATGGAAGACAACAAACAGAAAATTCGATACATTTTAGTTTTCCTTTTATAATGGCGAAAATGCTAGCCAGGTGGCTAAAATTGTGAAAAGTATTTATCGTCCTTTATAATACTGTAACAACCAGTTACGTACAATTTTGGTTTCGTCGATTCCGTTCGTGTATTTTTCGTGTTAAAGTTGCACTTCGTATGGATACAGCATCGTCGAGAATGTCTATAAAATAACAAAAATTATCAAAGTTGACCGCATGTCAGCAATTTTAGCTGCGCGCAAGTTCTAAAAATGTACATGAAAACTGTTTTAAACCTTTTTACAAAGCGAATCCGAAAGAAGTTACATAAAGTTCATGTAAAAATTATGGATTTATTTTTCCCCAAACTATTATGATCTGCAATTTACACGAATACAAAATAATACGACTTCATTTTCTTGCAAACGATGCTTTTGAAACTTCTTCGCAATAGAAACTTTATTAACCAAGTTATAAGACAAAATGTTTGACTAAAAGATAACGTTTTATTTATATAAATCAATCAAAAATTAAAAATTCTAAGTTTTTTTTTTTTTTTTTTTTTTTTTTTTTTTTTTTTTTTTTTTGAATTGAATTATGCTTACCGACGATTTTATCAGAATCGAAAATGCTGCCAAAGTTACTATTTCTTTCTGAAAGAAAAGCAAAATATTATTTTTTGAAATTTTTAACACAAAATTGAAACTATAAATCAGGTTTTCTTCAAAACAAGAATTCATAACTTGCATATCTTAGTCTATATTGAAATCATAATAAAAGCTCATGTCACCATTATTTTTGCATTAAAATATATTCTTTATTTTGTTTAATTTAAAGGATAGTACAAAAGAAAAATTTTTTGCTAAACATGATATAATGTCAATGAGATAACTGGCTTCTGAGAATAAAAATTACAATTACTTTACCAAATTTAAATAGCCAATTCAATCCTTAAATGTTTAATGAATAAAACTTGAAATCAAACGGAAAAGTAAGATGTAGTTAATAAAAATGCAAAAAAAACAAAGTAGGAATTTTTTACCATACTAATATTCTTTTACACAAAAAAGCTATACTTTTCCTCTATAAAATTATCCGCATATGTCGAAATGCCATTTCCTTTTGTGCAATGCTAGAACAGTTTTTTCTGCACGTTTTTTATTAGTTTTTATTTAAATAAATATAATTCGTAAATCACTATCTGAAATAAAAATGCATTCATATAGAGTGTAACAACAATGAAAATTGTTGTTAACCCTTCTTTGCATGATTTTTTCTTTATTGGTGAAATTAATCAAGTTGATATAATTCATGTTCAAAATTAAAGGAAAAATGGTTAAAAAAAATCTTAGTATATATTTATAGTATAAATTTAGCAAAAAACAATATGCTAAAAATTTCCATCATCATCCAAAGTTAGATCATTAGCTTAGTACTCAATAGAAATAAAAGAGGAAAATAACAGAAACACGTGTTACAAACCTTTCTTCCACTCCTTTTCAATGTTTTAGCAATAGAAACTCTAATATAATAAAACAAAATTATAAACGAAATCATACGTTTATTGCAACTACAACAAACAGCGGAATGAGACAACTTTAAGCACTGATAATGACACTTGTTTATTTTTGACAGCTATGTTTCTTTTTATGCAATGGACATTAAAAAGGTATCCAAACACGATCAACTTAAAGTGAACTTGTTCTTTTATATAATTTTTGGCATTATAAGTTATGATGGAAATTTCCACCATTATGCAAAGAAGGGTTAAACCAGCATGTTACTCTGTATTTAGCCCATAGTAGGGCTATACCAGTTAGATAGAAATAGCCCGTTGGGAATCTTCGTAATTTAGAAGCAGTGTCCAAGTAGAAGATTCCATAATACTGCACCTGCCACATCAGAAGTATTATTTCATTTGGAAGACATTGCGACCATGACCTATTTAACGTACTTTAGCCAACTTTTAAGGTGGATCTTTTGTTAAATCGGGATTCGAACTCATTGCCTTCCGAAAATGAGAACCCACTAAACGATAATGAAACAGCCTAACCCACAGACTGCTACAGCAGCCTCTCAGCAATGGAAAATGTCACTGACAATGTCCATTTGCATTTGTATAAAAAATAAAATGATTTTGGTGACATTAAATTTAAAAAAAAAAATTATACAAAAATTGCTACATATAGAAATACAAAATTTTAAGCTTGCAATTTAAATCTACATCACTTTGTATTAAATCTTAATTATTACTTCTAATCATTAAATAAAATACTTATTTTTTTTATTTTGGATCCTGTATTTTTATCCGAGACTGAATTGTTAGTGGCTGCACCTAACATAATAAGATTTTGTATTTTGATGTTAAACTTACATTATGTTTAAGTTAAAATAAAACTTTCCAAATTTTGATTACAGCGTTTGCAATTAATTTTAACCCTAATAAGTGATGATTGGAACTTCCTGCAAAATTGGTGTTGCCATGATGCAATCAATATATTTGTTGTAATATTCTGCTCACAGGAACTCCGCTCATTTCAAGAACACAGGCGAGGTTTTTTTCCCTTTTAAAATTTGTATTTATGCTTAATCATTGAGGATAGCAAAATTAGTATGTAAGGATGGAGATTTTAGAAAAGTATTGCAGCGTATTTGAGAGAAATATTTAGTAACTTCGTAACTAAAAGAAATTCTCATTCTATTTTATTTTTATTATTATTATTACCTAATCATGAATTTGCTTAGTGATGAAAAAGCAGTGATTTGAAGGAATATAAATATCATTATTTTCTAAATCCCACTTTTTCCTCAAAATTATGGTAATTTTCCTCAAGAAACTACCATTATCGAAAGCTGCTTGTTTTGGACCACTAGTAAGTATACGAAGAATTACTGTCGGTTGAATAATTTAAATCAGCAAGGATTTTAAGGCATGCAAATATAATATTAAGTTCATATTGGTAAAAGTATTAATACATTAAATTTTTATGCAAGTAACAATGTATTACACTTTTCCTCCGTTCTTGAAACGAACAAAGTTCCTGTGAGCAGAATGTTACAACACTTAAATTAATTTCATCTCAGCAAATGCAATTTTGCAGTTACTTAAAACATTATGCACTTATTTAACAAACATATGGACATTATTACAAAAGTAAAAAAAATGCAAAACATTGTTTATCAAGGTCAAACATTGGCTAAAAACATTTACATTAAACATGTTCATAATTATGACTGGTGTCTGTTATATTGCCTGAAAGGAAAACTTTTTATCCAATCTTTTACCAATGAATAAAAAATTATAATCTGCAATTTATAAATAAGTAAAGTAATATGAAGTAATCTTCCAATTGGCATACAAATTAAAATTACGTTATTAATATTCCATTTTTTAAAAGACTTATATCTAATACTTTTAATTCAAACAACAATGAAATTAGTGAAAAAAAATTCACAAAAACATACGCTAATCTAACAAAATTTTCAAGAAATTTTCTTAGCTATTAAACCATGTATAATTACGTTTCTATCAGAGTTCAAGTTCGAGTTATAATTATTGTTCATTTCTACAAAAAAAATGAATTCCATTGCAAAAAATATTAAATAAAATATATAATTATAAACCAGTATTTAGAAACTCTATAGCTCAAAATTCAAGAATTTATATTCCCATACAGTTTTATCAGAATTAAAATTATAATGATTGTTATTGCTCTTTTCTGCAAGAGATCTCTCAACATTTTAATTAACATAAAATGTTTATATTAAAAGTAAAGTACAGATCATTATTTAATTTTATTATTATTTTGGTTCAAAATTCTCTAATCAATGTTCTTGAAAGCTATAATTAATATTGCCTGAGCATACATGCTGATGTTTCTATCAAAATTAAAATTTCAAACATATTTGTTTTTCATTTCTTAAAAAATGGAATAATACTTTAATTAAAATAAAAGGGTAATTATTTTTAGATAAAACATAATTATTAATCAGTATTCCAAACTCTAAGATTCAAAACACAAACTCATGAGGGCAGTAATTAAAATTTTCTGACCCATCAAATCACATATACTTACTGACGTTTCTGTCAGAATTAAGAATCAAGTTGTCAATATTTTTCGTTTCTGAAAAAATTAATAAATTTTTATTTGTTCCAGGTACAAATATAATTACAAATCAATATTCAAAATATGATTCAAAACTTGAAAAAAAATATTCTGGTTATTATTAGTATTTTATGAGCAATTAAATCATACGTATCAACGTTTCCATCGGAATCAAAATTCCAATCATTATTATTTTTTGTTTCTAAAAAAGTAGAATTCTAATATTTCAATTAAAATAAAAGGATATTCAAGGATAATCGCTTCAGGTTAAAATGTAATTTTTAATCAACATTCAAAATCATGGACCAATGTTTGTCATCAGAGTTATACTTAATATAAAATCATACATACTGATATTTCCATCAGAATTAAAATTCCAGTCATCATTATTTTCCGTTTCTGAAAAAGACTGGTATATTAATATTTAAATTAAAATAAAATGTTAATTAGTTTCAGATAAAAATATAATTATTTATCACTATTCGAAACTATGATTCAAAACTCATGAACCAAAATTCACGACAGAGTTATTCCGATAATCAGAGAGTTCCGATAATCAATATTTCCTAAGCAATCAAACCATGCATACTGACGTTTTCATCAATATTTAAATTTCATTCATTGTTATTGTTCATTTATGATAAAAAAAATCAGTATTAAAAATTCTAGAATTTAAAATTGACTAATTACTAATCAATATTCAAAACCAATATTTTCGTCTGAGATTTGTCATAATTAATATTTTCTAAGCAATCAAATTATACGTACTGACTTTTCCATCAAAATTAAAATTGTAGTCATTGTTATTATTAATTTTTGGTAAAAAAAAAAAAAATCAACATTCAAAATTCTATAATTGAAAACTGACAAATTAGTATCACATAATATATAAAATTAACGTTTTTTTCAAGCGATCAAACCTTACATAATTAATGTTGATTCCATCGTTGTTAAAATTCCAACCATACTTATTATTTGTATCAGGATTAAGTTGGATATTAATTTTCTGTTGTCACTAATAACATTTGGAAACGCCAAGAGTTTAGGCTAATAAAGTTAGAGAGAGAACGTCTTCCATTTTTGAATAGAGCACCCTCATAGGAAGGTGGAAGTACGACTTTTGGCTCATAGATGGCAGCACCGTTTGAATTTTCAATTTTTTAGAGATTGAAATCAGAGGAAACCCATAGCCTGGCTCCAACCACCCCTATAGATATTAATTTGGAATGAGAACATGGAGGACATTTCGACCCGACATATTTTACGTGCCCCAGTCGCCATTAGTGAACACAACGGATCTTCGGCTAAGCCGGGATTCGAACTTACCACCTTTTGGTAACGAGAGCAACGCTCTAACCAATCAGGCCACTACGGCCTCGTTAATTTCCTAGTTAACATGAAATAAAAATTCATCTTCAACGAAAATATGGTAACGAATCAATATTTAAAAATTGTAAGAAAATCAAAAGAAACAATATTTTTATGAGAGTCTTGGTATTATTTTTGAACAACCAAGCTTAACTTACCAATAATTCCATCAGAATAAGCTTTCTGGTCAAAGTTACGATTCATTGCTGCAAAAAAAATGAACACAAATTTCTTAATTAATACAAAACAGAAAGTTTTCAAATAAAATATAATTACAAATCATTACTTAAAAACTATAATTTAAAACCTACGAACCAAATTTCCAAGGAGATATATGCTTGGAGCCATAGTTCTCATAAATTTCTGCAAGAAAAGTTTAAAGTTAGTTTCTTCTAATGAAAATTTGAATGAAATGCGATTTATTTTTGTGAATCAACTTTTTAAACAGTATCGTTTATTATCAATAGGAAAATGATTGCAATTTTTAATGGTTGCTACAAGAAGTTACAGATATTTTTCTTAACACTATACACATTAATTCCCAAATTTAATCATTAATTCTAAATCTAAAACAAGAAAAAGTTTTAAGCAACGATACAAGTTATTAATTCTTTAATTTTAGAATTCCACATTTATGGTTATAAAAAATGTTAAGATATAGAAGAAATAAATACACTTTATAAAACAATTAAACTTGCAGTGATGCTAGTGATAAAATTCAGAATTCAACATTAAAGCAAATTTCGAAGTTCAGATCAGTAGTAACGACACTAAATAATGCGTTTTACACAGAAATGAGTATAAAAAGACATAAGAGATTGAGGATATAGTTTTTATAAGTGAATTTAAGCCCAGTTGCATCACAAAAGACACTGAAAGAAACAACATTTTGCAAATAGACACACTTACTATCAGTAGCAAACTCTTATCTTGCATATTTACCATATTTATCATAAAATATTTTTAAAATAAAATGGAATCTAAATATATGCAAAGTAATGAAACTGTTTTACGTGAACAGTATAAAATTTAAGAAGTATATAGCTGTAGTAACGAATATAATGGTATTAGTAACAAATCTCATGTTACAAAAGCCTTAAGCGAAAGAACTTAAACTTAGAAACGTAGGAACAAAAATATTATATTCTGTAATAAGTAAGAAAAGAGTTATGTTATAATTATTGTAAAAATATCATTAACGTGGAAACTACTAAATATGTTAGTTATAACATAACTTATTTACGAATACTTATACCAATATAGTACTTTAATTCATAAGCGAATATTTAAAAAAGAAAACAACCAAATTATCTGTAGTTCAAAATATTATTCTTCATATTTTTTGCTGTCATGTTTAAAATGTTAATATGTCAATTTAACATTTTGACTATGACAAAAAATTAACTTTAAGTTTGTTTACTTTTTAAATTTTAGAAATTATTATTATGTGCTAACAATAATTCAATATTTGGCTTAAATTGTCTACATTTTAAAAAAAAACTTGATTCTTTTTATTAAATTAGTTTTGTCTGTAAAATAATCAATTCTTCTATCCAAAGAATTGTAGAGAATTTTATTTGAAAAAAGCATCTACGAATGATAAGAAATTATTAAAATAAAGTATTAAAATCTTGTAACAACAAGAAAATTTGAAGCTATTTTTTCTATGTAAAAGTCGGCAAAAATTATTGCTTTAAAAAATAAATTTGCTGTTATTTAATTTAATAAAATTTTTAAAACTTTTTTTTGATTCTAAGACATAATATAACTTTAATTTTTTATAACTATAAATTTCAAAATTTAACAATTATTTTTTTGACATTTTGGTAATAATAAAATATATTCATATTTCATTTTATTTATTTTTTTTCGCAATTATATTTCATTTTTAAACAAGTTATAATTTTTCCAATTAACAGTAAAATATTTATCTACTCAAATTTAATTCACTACAGTATCTAGTAACAAAAACTAAATTTTTTAAGTTTTAATTGAATTTAAAAATAATTCAAATTTTATTTTTACAATTAAAATTTAGATTATTTTGAACAAAAAATGAATAAAGTATGATAAAGGTAAATTTTGAAATTTTTTTAATAAAGTTTTCTCTGAGAAAATAATGATTTACGGTTTAACCTAAATCGTTTTAATCATGATTCTAAAATTAGAATCTATTCTAACTTATTAAATGGGTACATAATTTTCTGCGCATTAAAAACATTCATACAAAATAACCATTTTTAACGACACTTTTCTGGGTAAGTATTTGGTATTTTATTTCATATTTTAATAAAGACTTATCTAGCTTTACATTTTTTAAAATTGTTCGTAAAATATAGATGAATAATCATATCTCTATTGATTACAGTACTATCAATTGAGTATTTTTATTACAAGTTGATACACAAGCATTTGAAGAATAAAAATAACAACAGATTTATTGATTATTTATTTTGATACATATTGCAATACTCAAAGCAGAAATTTTTAATAAACATTTACAAGCGATTTGCCTTTATATATTATTTTAATAGGCTAACAAAATAACTTTTAAAGGAAAAAAAAGTTTTCAATATATTGAATATAGCTCTCAAATTTTATCAGCATTTTTTATTATTATTTTAAAATTCCATCATTACTTGCTCTCTTATTCAAAAGTCCATTAAAAGTTTCCTATGTTTTTATTAATTTATTATACTTTTTTAAAAATAAATACTGCAATAATTTTAATAATTTAGAAATAATAAGCATTTTCTTAACAAACAATTCAGCTCTCAGAAGTCCAAGGAATATTTAATTTTCAAAAATCCTAATCACATATGTTTTCTTAATTTTTTCTAATAAAGGTACTTATAAATTTCACTTACTATTAGTCTTTTCTACGTTGGAATTCATTTCTATATGTTTTCTTATTAATTTTAAAATAAATTCTGATCTATTTATCATAAATGTTCTTTGCTCTGAGAAACTATTGACTGCATAACTTTTAAAAATGACTTCTATTCAATAAGAAATTTGTTTTTTAATACTCAGTAAGTAAAATTTTATATTTTTACCGTAAAATAATTTTGTAATATAATAATAATTTCCTTCAAATCTTTGACGATCAACAAGAAAATAATAATGTTAAATGAGTAATTTTTTACTGTATTAAAATCTAGAATATGTTTCAATACTTACATCACTTTGCCGAAACCATTTTCTAATATACCAAAGTGTCTCTACCCAACTGTGAGAAATATTGTTTTAAAAGAAACAAAAAAAATGCTGTAGCTTATTACTATGTTATACAAATATTTTTCCAGTCACTTATCGTTTCTGTGGGTACCAAAGCTTGATATAATTTGACATTTCATAGTGAACAGTCTGATGGCTAAAAATTGTTGTAAGACATTTAAACATTTACTTCCGGATTTTTAGTCACAGCATGGAATCAATAAATATATCTAAAAGAATCTTATTACAATATAGATGAAAACAACATTTTTGAAACATTAAGAACTTATCAACTTATAAAATTTAATTATAAACAAGTTCTCATATGTATTTAATATTAGAGAATATATTTAATCTCTAACTTGATATCCAGTTTCCTTTGTTGTCATTTTAAAAGAATTTAGTATAAATATGCTTTCATTTTCTACTTCTTTATACTGATAGTGTAAAATAAAACTGACACAAGCTGTACATGACTAATTTGCTTAGAAAAACGTTGCTAAACCTGAAATATTACAAGTCTTAATTATTGCGTATTAAAATTGGTTATTCACACATACCTCTAAAAAGACCTTGATAATTACATGGAATGTGATCTGCAATAATAAAAGTAAGCATTTTATAAAGTAAACAATATGAATTTTTAATTAATCTTTCCATTAAATAAGTAAACTCTTCATGTTAAAATAGTTTGATTTGTAAAGAAATCAGAAAAATTGTATCTTCTAAACATATTTCGGAATATAATAATAAATACTGAAATCTTCATTGGCACAAATCGTGCATTATATTCTTCATGCATTAAATCATGCATAAAATAGGAAAAAAACATTAGAAAAAACTTTTAACATTGTTCATATAAATTTAAAATTTAATGATGTGTTCTGTTTGAAACTATTGCTATATTGCTCAAACAAATAGTTGATACAAAATTATATAATATACATTTTTACAAGATTTCTTTTTTACTATTATTTCTAAATTTGATGAAAACTAGATATTTTAATATTTTACAGTGCGTAGCATTACTATGGTGAACTTTCTCAAAATATGGAGCAAGAATTCAGTCTGCTTTCATCATTGTCTTTATTTAATAAAAATTGCTGCTCTGAAAAAGCTTTACTTTACCGGTATACAAACTTTCTTCAGTAATTTCTTGATGTAAATCAGATTTCAGTTCTATTGATCCTTTGGTAGTCAATTCCAATGTATGTTCTTTTTAACAGCCCATCAATATTTCTATTATCCTCTTCTAGATCCAAAATCATGGACAAAGTCTTGTCGATTGTTATCATTAAAGCCATTATCTCCTCTCATACTAACAAGTTTTTCATACATTTTCTTACCCTAAGACAAATTATAGCCCCATGAATAGTCAGGTGGTCAGCTTCAGTTTTATCATCTATGCCACTACCATTCCTTTCTAGTTACATCATCATAAGTAAGGAAAAAAATCACTTTACGCTTTCATTAAGGCCTTATTTACATACTTAATAAATGTTCATCCAAAAATTCTTGTAATGCAATTCGTAGCTCCATAAACTTTTTGACGGTACACAGAAAGTTTATTTTGCGTTCAATGTCATCTTTACTCATGAAAAAATTGCTGCTATGATAAACTCTTTACTTTCCTTCAACATAAATTCTCCTCCATAACTTTTCGAAGTGGATTTTTAACTCCAAAAATTCCTTGTCAGTCAGTTTAAATCTGCATTCTAATATCTTACTATTCTCTCTTCTTCTAGCTCCAAAATTATGAGCAAAGACAGTCATGTCAATTGTTAGCATTGAAACCTTATTCAAAGATTTTTACCCACAATTTCTTACTCTGAAACAAATTACAGCTTTATAAGTGTTTTAGTGGTCATCTTCTGCCTTATCCATTAGATCCTCTAATCATCCTTTTCTAGCTTCATAATAATAAACACTGAGAAAAATCACTTAGCTGGTTTAAATTCAATATTTTCTCTTACCTAACAAGTTTTTTCTGAAACATTCTTGCTGTGACACAGATTGTAACTACATAAACATTTTTATGAATTTTTCTTATCTTCCTTTTACCATTAAGTCATCCGTGTTATCATCATCCTCAACTAGCTCCATAACTGTGACCAAAATCAAAATCTTGTAGGAAACAGGCTTCATAAGCACTTGCGCAAGACCATCACTAAAGACACAATTTTATTGATTTGTCTTTTGTCATTTGAATATAGAAATCTAAAGGAAATGCTATTTGGCCATATTTTTTTATTCTATGAAATAAATTCTATTCTACTCTATAGAATAGACGAAAAATATTTTCTCTCTTTGTGACTTTAAAACTTTGTTGACGGTCTTGAAGTAGACAACAATGTAAAAATGATCTTCCCAAACCTAATGAAGAATAATAACTAAAGAAGCTTAATGAATGATTAATTCTTATCCTTCACCCTTAAAGCGGTTTTAAATCAGTCGCTTAATCTCTCGCGTAAAGAACAAGTTTATTGTTGTGAAAATAAAACATTTTTCATTAATTATACATTTATTCTATTGAATTTACTTTGTAATGTTAACGCTTCGTTTATTTTCTCTATTAAAATTGAGGTAAAACTATATCTTAGTGTGTCCCCTTGGAAAACATGGTGATTTTTGCTTAGCTATCGATTTTATTGGCGATTTTTTTTTTTTTTTTTTTTTTTTTTTTGTTTAGAAAAATCAGTTGCTCTGTTGTAATCAAAATACGACAGAGTTTTGCCCAGCTTGGCGATCAATCACAATTACAACTTGGCGAGAATCAAAGGGGAACCCTAAAGTATAGTCTAACCAAAATTAATTTTAAATAACCAGAAATTTTCGTAAATAAAGTACGTGCTAGAATACAAAAAAAAACTAAAATGAATATTTTAATAATATTTAATTAATAGCAGATATTTTCTCTCACTCAATGTATAAAATCATTAAACAAATATAACGATAAAATATCTTATAATAAAAGAGCCTTTTATACTCACAGAAATTCCTTTGAATGAAACAATGCAAATTCTTCAATATTCTGAAGCAATCTTAAATATAGACACATTTCTATTAGAATGTTTCATAAATAAATGTGTAATAAATATGTAAAATAAGAAAATAAAATACGAAAAACATAAAAAAAACTATTGCAGTTGTATTATATACAAAATTATCTGTTTTAAATATAAATTATTAATATCCATTATGTTTAAAATATAAGGATAAGTTATATAATTTACTCTAAAATTAAATCCATATTAATTTTAATATAAAGCACATATTTTGTCATCGCATAGAGGGCAGCCTAATAGCCAAAAAATATAAAAAGACATTTTACTATCCACCGTTTCATAGATTGTAGGCTATATTCTCATTTCACATCACATTTCCCAATATCCATCACTTTTGTTCAACAACGACTGGGATTGAACTCTTAACCTTTCGTTCTGAAAACCGTTCATTTAAATTTTAAAAATATTCTAGTATATTTGTTTTATCTTATAAAATTATATATTTTAAATTATTTTAAATATAAATATGTAATAAAATTATATACTTAGGGAAAATCATTTTTATTTACTCCTCTTTAAAACTTATTTATGCATCTTTCTTTTTGTAACACATATTTAAAAAATACGACAATTTTTAACTATTCATTTTATAATGTTGTAATTGTTATAAGAAAATATTTTTATTGTTTTCAGCAAAAAACAATACAGCAAAAAGTATCAAAATTTTAATAAATTTAGTTTTAGATAAAATAATTTGAATAAAAACCCCATTCTTATCAGAAATTATAATTATAATGTATCAAACAAGAATACATATAGTTTAATTTTATTTAATTTCTTTAAATTTAATATTTTTCAGTTAGACAAAAATTTTCATATTATTTTACAAACTTTGTAAATTTAATTTTCTCCCCCCCCCCCTAATTTTAGTTAATATAGTTATCGTAAAATATTTAATTCCTTCTTTTCTTTTAAATAATTAAAGGTAAAAAGAATTCAAAGTGTTAACGGTATTCAAATTCATTTTAAACTTTACAAAATAATTTAAATAAATTTAAACATTTTTCAATGAATTTTGACTACACCGTTAGGGTTATTATAATTCTTGGAAAATAATCATATAGTTCAATAACATTAACGTGGTTAGAACATAATGATAATCTAAAAGTATATTTGTTCAAATGAAGCAGAAACATAATGAAGAGGATCTCATAATTTTTATAGTCTTCAACTCAAACATTTTTTATTAGTTAGGACTACTAAAGTATTCTATTCGCAAATAAAAAAGGTAAACTATAACATATAAATAGATAAATACTTAGATTGAGACAGATAAATAAAAGTACTTAACTATTTAGACTTAGATAGATATTAGACAAATCGGTACTTAGATAGTATCTTATATACTAAAATAAGTGCTTAATTAATTAGATACTTAGATACAAATACACTCTTTATAAATATACTTAAATACAGAAATATTTACTCATTTAGAAATAAACTTAGATATATAATTATATACAAAGTACATCGATATGTATACATACTTAGATAGACAGATATTCAGGCAAAAAGATACTATAATCATTAGAAAATACAGATATTATACAATATTTATATTGTATTTGCAATTAAACAAATCATTAGAATGCTTCTTATTTAACCATTATTAGTTACATTTTAATTAAATAATATTTCACATACCATAATCATCAAATGAAGCAAATATTATTACACAGCAAAAAAGCAAAGAACGTTTGTAATAAATCATATTTTATGAAACACATAAAAAATTTAATATTAAAAGTAGAATATTTTTGAAGTCTAAAAATTATTTAACATTAGCACTGTTAAATCCTGAGTGTTCTAGTTTACTGCTAAATATTTGTCAGTGTTAAGAGAAACCAGAAGGAGTTTTATGACATAAAATAAAGTTTATGAAATGAATTTCCCATTAACATTCCTTGATTTCACGTTTGTTGACTTCTATCGTATTTATGTCTCATAAGCATTCAAATCCTTTTTCTGTTTCACAATAAATCTTAGCGCATATAATTGAATTCTTTACATAACTCTCTAAAGGAAAAAAATTACCTAATTCCTCGTACTTCATAAGAGTTTCTAAATGATAACGAGTTTATTAATTGATAAAACATTCTATTTACTTTCCTCCATCAATTTACCTCGTTGATTCCTTTGAATTATTTCAAAAAAAAAATCGTAAATTGCGATAACTCATACATGAAGAATATATGCTTCGTTCACTATAGATATGACAGTGATATTCCATTTAAAAAAAAAACGTAAAAAACGTATTTATTGAGTTACATACATACATACACACACATATATATGTAACTCAATAAATAAGGTAATATAATTACTTCTTTCCCCTATTTAGAATTATCCTAGGTGTTTAATAGTTTTGAATCAAATGCAATAATTTACATACTTCTGAGAGAAAGGCAGTCAGTTCTTATCAAATGTAAATTAAATCATGAACTGTGAATGTAAATGAAAAAATATAAAGTGTAAGATCATATTTTCATTACAATTGGGTTGTATTTAATGAAAGATAATTGTGGATTTTTATTTATTTTTTCCATTTTATTTAATATTTAATTTATCCTAATATAAAACGTGCTTATAAACTGCCTTTGTTATTTTATTTTTTGTTCAATAGATATAATTTTTTTTTGTTTTCTCATTCCAGTGTAAGGTATTGGAGTGAGAAACCTTAAGAAAAAGCATGCTTATCTTAAGGACCTTAAGAAAAATAAAGAACCTTAGGAAAAAGCATGCTTTTACATATTACTCTCCAAATTATTTTCTTACTGTAAAATAGGAAATATTACAACGGTGCTATAGTTCTCAGAGCCTTCGAGTTCACTTACCTCAATAAAAATTCCGCACAAAATAGATCGCACGAAAAAAATCACGTAGAAAAAGACCTAACCAAATAGATTTGATTGTAATTACACAACATTTTAACAGTTGTTCTTGTGATTTATAAGTACTAATATTTAATGTTAATCTTACTGAATCGTTTTTTATTCTTTTGGATTGAAGCTATAAATATGTGTAGAATCCTCTGAAAAAATATTTTCCTTCATCTTACTATGACATTATTAGTGGTCAAATTATATTTTGTATGATACTTATTTCCAAACTATCTTTGTCTTGGGGTTACCTTAACATATCGAAAGGACAGAGCACATTTCGAATTAAAAAAACTCGGTTTGTTTCCAGCCCCTCTTGGATATCGGGAGCTTCTGATTGCACATCTAAAACTGTGAGTGCTAAGGAGTTTTCCTAGCTTCCTTCCTTACAATTCGTGAATACGTCTTATTCTTTATAAAGTGCTCCCTGAATTCAATTAAAATGACTTACAAAAGCGTTAGATCTTTATACTATCCTCTTAATAGTGCCAACTTATTCTTGTTTATTACACAATTATTGTAATTCTAAATTTCTTAACTTTGTTCATTATTATTTATTAGGTTGGGGAAAAAGAAATCCATTATTTTTATGTGAACTTTATGTAACTTCTTTTGGATTCGCTTTGTAAAAAGGTTTAAAACAGCTTTCATGTAGATTTTTAGGTCTTGCGCGTTACGACTGCTGACATGCGGTTAACTTCGATCGTTTTTGATATTTTATAGACATTTTCAACGATAATGTATCCACATGTGAGGTACATCTCTAACATAAATTCCGCACAGAGTTATATAAAACTGTAACGGAAAGAATGCTCCTTTATGGAGCTGCCATTTGGGGAACTCCACTCTCTGCCAAATTATCCTTGAAGCTAAATTCTATACAGCGAAAATTTCTCCTTAACATCACAGGAGCATTTCGAACAACTCCAACATCAGCACTTCAAGTAATAGCAGGAATCCCACCACTTAACCTTACAATAGAAGCAGAAGCAAAATTTATTCGCCTTACACGTTACCAAATTCCCTCCCTTGATCCTCCTCTCCCACAATCATCAGACATTGAAGTTGAAATTAAAGCAGATTCAATACATCCAGGCATTTTTCATCTAGAACCACAGATCTCAATTGATGAGGAAACTAATGTTCCAACCTTTGAAGATGGCAAGATCAATATCTTCACTGACGGATCAAAAACAGGAAATCACGTTGGAGCTGCCGTAGTCTCATTCGGTAAGGATGGTTATACAACAGTCTGGCAGGCCAAGCTCAGAGGTGAAAATTCAATATTTCAAGTGGAAATTCTAGCTTTAAGAGAGGCCGTTAATAAAAGTAAGCAACATCAATCTCCAGTCACTATTTGGTCTGACAGCCAAGCGTGTATTAAGTCAATTTTGAACCCTACCAGTAGAAGCCCTATAGTGCGATCCATCCAAAATGATCTTATCAGTTTTCCTCACATCACTATCAGTTGGGTCAAAGCCCATGTGGAAACTGCGGGTAACGAAAAAGCCGACCAAGCCGCTAAAAATGCTGCCATGTCAGATGACCAAAAAACAATTATACCTCTTCCGCGATGCTCAATAAAATCCACCCTCAGAAACTGGGTAATGAAGAACTGGCAGAAAGAATGGATTAATGGTAATACAGGCCGTTCCATCTTCGGTTTAGAACCTTCTGTTTCTATGCATCCCCGGTATTGGTCCACAAATGAGATTCTTTTCCTCACTGGCCATGGTCCATTCCCTACTTATTTTAAACGATTTAATATAGCTGCAACCCATTACTGCACTTGTGGGGAAGAGGGAAGTCCACTTCACTACTTGACAGTATGTCCACTTACAATATCTTGGCATTTGGCAGCTCCAACAGCTCAATGGGAAACACTTTGGAAAAAGAAAGTTTTGGAAAATCGACATTCCAGACAAAAGCTCAATAATCTAATGGACTTCCTAATTGATCATGAGCAACTTTTTACTTGGATGAAAACAGAAGAAACTTAGAAGGCAGAAAGAACCTTACCAAACAAAAGAAATCGACTTAACTAATTAAAGAAATGGTCAGAAAATCAGGCAAAAGACTTTTCCATGCATCTAGTGAACTGTGACTTTCTATGCCCTTAATGGAGCACCTGTTACTTTTAACCTTTATAGTTCATGTAAATATTTCTTTTACTTACTTTTCTTTTTGTTTATTCTTAGTTTAGAAGGGCTTAACAGCCCCTAGTTGTATTTCTATGAAAACTATAAAAAAAATTATCCAGCAACCTCTACCTAAACTGGTAAAGCTCATCTCGAGCTAGGTACAGGGAGGTCTGCTGGCGTAAAACGTAAAACAACTCTAACATCAAAAATACCCGAACGGAATCGACGAAACAAAAATTGTACGTAACTGGTTGTTACAGTCTTATATAGGACGGTAAACACCTTTTACAGTTTTAGCCATCCGGTTATCTTTTTCACCGTTACAAGAGAAAAACGAAAATGTATCGAATTTTCTGTTTGTTGTCTTCCATTTTTAAAACCTTGTACTCGTAACTGAATGAATCAAACAAAAAACCGCAAGAGGATATTTTAGTGTCAAATTTCACCTTTCCAACGAGCATAAATCTGAAATTGTTTGATAGATACCTCACGAGATATCGATCACTACAGACGTCTACCGAAAAAATAATGGATTACTTTTTCCCGAACCTAATATTAACTTTAAACAATGTAAATTCGTTTTTGGGACTTGCATTGAATTCCCAAATTCGACGAGAAAATTAATAATTTTATTTTTATCATTGTTATTGATTGATTTATTATTTTCTCTTTAGTAAAAATCTTGTTCTTAATCTTTAAATTAGAAACAAGATTCTTGGTGAGTAAAATTGACGCCAATAACTTAAGTTTTTACTACAACGTTGGGTCAATCAAATAACCAATCAACATTTATGTAGTTTGGAGTAATGTTCAGGTAAATTTTATTTATTTATTTACCAGGTCTTTTGGGTATGTCTTACATTTCTTAATTTTCTAAAGTTCGATTTCGTCTTTTACACATGCAATTAGATGAGCCTTTTCATAAAATTTTGAAAAATTTTCGGCAAAAAAATTTGCTTTTCATCCCTGGAGTCATATTTTTCTTAATTGTACGTTTTTTACTTGCGGCTAGTGAAATAATTTTTAATTACATTGAAATCTGAATGATTTTTATTCGATGTAAACAAGAAGCAGAGATATTTTTTTATATATTAACAATGTTTGTTACAGAATGAAGTTTGGATAATGAAATCATTCCTCATTGACATCTTTTTTTATTTCATGCTTGTCAAATTTGATATCTCATAGTGAACACCTTAACACCTGAAAACTGCTATAAGGTTTTTAATCTCCACCATGTCTTCCGGAAGGACTTTTCATAAATATTGGGTCGTATTCATATAGCGTAAGAGTACAAACAAAGAAAACTCACAAGTACCTACCCTGAAGGATCAAAAGCTGAAAGGTAAAAAACATTTATGATCTGTGTAATTCCATAGTGGCCGGGACTTTTTACTCTTAAGAGCGCCGTTCTAACCCTAAGTAACGGTGAGCTCTTTCATTTTACTTCACTTTCTATTATACTGACTCTTTTTCTTCTTCATTACTGACTGTGTTTGGCACTAACATATGTTACAAGTGGATTATTAATTTTTGCTCTACTTTAAATATTCTAAATAGAACTTTTAAAATAGCCCAGATGTTTTTTTTACTATAATAATGACACAGGAGAACCTGGAAGCTGTTATTAGTCACTTTGTCTGTGCAGTTGTTTTTTATATGTTACAACCCTCTTCAAATCCATCGATCACCTTCATTCTGTTCCTCTCTCTATCTAATATTTTACTTTGCCGAGGTTATTTTGTGCTATCTGCATGATTTTAAACCCTGCGTTTTAAGAGTACCTGAAACTGAGATGCTTCAGTCATAGTTGCTCCAGCTAATCGGGTTCCTATAACATGGCATCTTTGAATCTCTTTGATGTCTGGTTATTTACACTTTTGACAAAAATCGAAGGTACATACAATTTCTTTGAATCTACACATATGCAACACAGTACCATGTTACATAATGTTCTTAAGAATCGCTAGAATGCTTCTAGAAATCTTCAGAATTCTTAAGAACGCTTATGAATCTCATTCTTAAAAATGGCACCTTTATTCATTTCCAATATTTTTATAATACCTCTCTCTCTTTATATACAGGGTGCTTCAAAAAAATGTAAACACACTTTGAACTTCCATAGAAAATTTATTTACCGTTCTACAAAGTTAAATTTCAGGAAAATAGAAAGCTGAAAGTCCAATGTAAATGAAACATAAATAACAAATGTTAATACTGTTCAAATTGGTGACCTGCAGCATCAATAGCTGTTCGAGGCCGACCTGAATGACCTTTATGCACATCACACACTGTTCCATGAACTTCGAATTTGTCTCGTATGCGTGTTATTGTTAATCTTGAAGGTGGTTCTGTATCATACTCCCTTCTCCACTGTCTTTGAACTTCATTTACATTCCCAAACTTCCAGTACCACTTAATAACCTGCTTACGTTCTTCAAAACTCAAACGTACGTCCCCCATGTTGATATTACAAATTCCAACTGATAATATAACATAGAGGGACGATTATGCTGGCACCTGGCGAAGAAATATAACATTAGCCTTGTAGAGCGGGAAAACTACAATAGTTTAAAGTGGGTATACATTTTTTGAAGCACCCTGTATATATATATATATATATATAT
>JAPDSC010099915.1:0-11793 GCA_026290005.1 Latrodectus geometricus | reverse complement strand
ACACACACACACACACACACACACACACACACACACACACACACACATATATATATATATATACGTTTTTAATTGTACTGCTGATATTTGATATTCTTCCACTTTTACCACTGATGTTTTCTATTTTGTTTAGTTTTTACTTCAAATATTTTTTACATGGATCGGTTATATGATCTACTTTAATCTCTGAGACTCCTAGATTGTTTTTAACTTTGATAGCTAATATTATTTACTTTGAGCGCTTATATTTACTATTTTAGTCTCTCACTGAAATTCTCTACTTTTCTTTCAACATCTAATTACTGATATTCTTTATTTTGACCGCTGATGTTCACCAATTTTTATTACTAATGTTTTCTATTCTGGCTGTTGATAGTTTATTTTTTAACAACTACTCTTTTCTCTACTTTAGTCTCAGAAGTGTTCTCTAAATTATTTTTAAATAACTTTATTCAATTGCTGATGTTTTATATCTCGATGCTGATATTCTCCAAATTTCTATTCTATTTTTGGTTTCCTCTACTTTATTTTTGGATCTGATTGCTAAAATTACTTACATTGGCTACTAATGATTTTTACATTAATTACTGATGTTCTCTATTTTGTTTTGTTCCGAAAGTTAATATTCATCACTTTTACCATTGATGCCTTATATTGTATTTTCAATTCGGAATTCTAATCTCCACTACTTTTTTTTTTTTTTACTCTGATATTTTGATTTCCTTTTATTTTTGATGGGGGGGGGGAAGTTATTTACTTTGTTCTTATTTTAACTGTTTTCTATTTTGATTTCTACCTTAACGTATAAAGCCCTCTCTTTATTCTTAACTTTGATCGCTGATGTTCCCAACTTGTTCTGCTCAAATTTTGTTGATGTCCTCGATTCTATTTTTTCACTTTTAATAACAACTGCACTAAAAATACCTGTTAAGAGGTTTTTAAAAAACGCTCTTTCGAGTGAACGGTCATTAGATTGATTCCAGCCTCTCCTGAACAAAAAGAGAAAACAAATATTATGGTTTTTACTTTTTGCTTACATATCGCGGTAGGTAATAGAAAATTTTTTGGGTTTTCTCCCTTCTAACACTTAAATGCGGTCTTCTATCCCGAGACAATAAGAAGCCTTAAACAGCTTATGAGAATTAATATTTTTGAATGCTAACGTATTAAAAAATTTTAAAAATGCATTGTTTGGTATTTATTTATAATCTTTTAATTTTTTGGTTTTCGTTTAATATTTTATAAATAAATCTATATTAATAAATTAATTCAACTGGTTTTTATATTAATAAAAAAAATATTATATAAACATAATTTTATTTTTAAAAAATAATAATATTTTTAGTTAAATTTTTAATTAAAATATTAATGCAAAGCATTATTATATCGGCAGCTAAATTATTAAATACAAAAGCTCAGACATTTTTAAAATTGTCTATAATTTTTTAATTAAGTATTTTTATAATATAACCAAAAGCTAAAATCCTTTCATATGAAATGTGAAGAAATTAAAAGTTAACTGATGCCAAAAAAAATTTTATCTAGAAAGAGTTTCAAAAATACTTTTAGGACATTTAAATAATGTGTATTATTTTTCAGATTTATATTTTTTATTTAATAATAAAAAAAAGACTACGATATTTTTTAATTTATTTATTTAATTAGAAAATATAATTCCAATTTGTTTTTTCTAAAAATTTTAAAAGCTTGAATTTTAGAAAAGCAGTTTAAAATTTAAAATTTTCTTTAGGAATGAGGAGGGGAAAATCTGTTCGGCAGATTTGAGATAAATTAAAACAAAAAGTTCAAACTTTCCTTACCAGATGGCAGCAGCATCAATTTATAAAATTCGCCCTTATTTTAGCTTTTGCTTTTCGAAAATGTTGATTTGATACGTAATAAAAGAGAGCAAAAAATAAAAGAATATAATGAAAGAAAAGTAATAGATATTAAATATATAAAAGTAATATATCGTAAGAATTTTGACGAATGAAATTTCTATTATTGTTTGAATGAAACTTCATAGAATTATTTTAAAGAAATTCCATAAAATAAAATTAATTTATAACCTATAGAATTAAATAAATTTTTTGGAGAAAATGCGTCATTTTTTAAGACACAAGATTGCATGATTAAATCAATTAAATTTTTTTTGGTTATTAAATAATTATTTAAATTTTATTATCAATTCAAATAGTTTGATTAATTAATTACATATTTTGTAATTTATAGAAAATTGATAAATAATTAAGAGTAATAAAAGACAGTTTTAAAACAAAATTAGAAAAAGAAATTTCTCATATATATTCCCTTTAGATTTAATATGGCTTTTTCCAGTTTTCGTCTATTAATCCGAACTTAATAACGTCTTCGAGTTCAATATGAGAACATTTTTTTTTACTCTCAGATGAAAAGCTGACGATTGACTTTATCCTAATAATTTTTTTAATCAGATTTCTGATTTACTAAATTATGGCACGATACCACCTCAACGCCTAAAATGCTTACATAGAAAAATAAAACTATATTTATAATAAAATCTTTTTGCTATATTTATAATAAAAACACAATTTATTTTTATCTTGTGTGTTATCATACACAAATGTCATTATCACTATAGTGAAAGAATTCTTTCAGAACATGCTCTTAATTTAAAACAAGCACGCATAAATGTTAAATAGATGGGGGCATTAAAATAAAATTACTAAAATTCGTTTTCTATTGCATGTTTCTTCATCCCCTTTCCAACCTGCAACAACAGTCCTAGCGTTACAATGTAAATCGAGATTTCAAAAACATAAATGGAACACTTATATTCGTTTTGAAATAGATGGCGCTGTTCTCACGCAGTTAAAGTGATCGGAACATCACCTAACGGTATTTTTAAAGCATAATATCGAAATGTCCTGAGGTGAAATAAATATAATAATAATTTTGAGGCACCACATTGTGTGTGTGTGTGATAGTGACCATATTCATCTGACTTAAAAGGGAAATCTCGAAAAAACCTCAAGCACCTACCACGACAGCTGACCATGGAAATGAGAAAACAAAAGATCAAAGTTTTTGAGTGAGTTCAGTAGCAGCTAATCTAGATTTTTACTCTGAAGAGCGAGGTCCTAATGTAAGGTCATGATGATCTCGATGCATATAACATAAAATCACGCGCTTCGGAGCAAAAGGTCTCAGACTCGATTACAGTATTTCACTTAAACTTTTTGCGCTTACATAAATCAAGGAGGGTGTTTTTTACATGGCGTTGTGGGCTACAGGCTGTTATAAGGCATTTAGAATCCATTTAGTACTTGGATTGTACTTTATGTTATTAGATATTATTCTAAAATCATTAAGTAAAAAATCATTGGCACAACATTTGCAGAATTTCTATTATGGGAAATGACCAAAATTGTAAAAATAGATTATTTTTAAAAACTCCAAATTTATCTGATTATAAAAATCCAGTTAAATACAGGTGAAACAGAATGATATAAACAAACTATGTAATATATGTATAGGTAATAAAATGATGTATTCTAAAAAAAAGTAAGAAAAAAGAGCATGTAAGTATGAAATATTTACAATACATGCGTGTATTAAACTCATTGGTAACTACACTGTCCACTAATAAGTATTTGGACACCTGTGATAGAAAAGAAAACTAACTTCAGTCAAAATCAATAGTTGGTAGAGCCTCCACGAGAGGATATTTCAGCGTGAATCCTCCGGGGCATACTTTCCACAAATCTTTGTATTACAGCTAGTGGCATTGTCTTCCACTCGGTTTGGAGTAGACATACAAGTTCCTTCACCGATTTTCTACTGGTAGTGCACTCCATTGGTACCATACCAAGCATTGATTAACCTCGAAACGTGACAACTGGCATTGTCATCCTAAATGTAACAGGGGCCAACCCGTAAAACAGCCACAACGTAGGAAATACATTGTCATCCAAAATGGTGCAGTAGGCATCGGTGTTGAACTTATCATGAATGGGTACCAAGGGTCCCAGTCCATACCAGGAGAAACACCCCCAGACTATAATTCCATCTCCGCCGAGCTTGACTGATGGCACAATGCATTCTAGCAGGAGACGTTCTCCAGGCAAAAACCAGACCCTGCCATCCGAACGTTAAAGGGTGAACCTTGATTCGTCTTTCCAAAAATCCCGTTTCCACTGATCTACGGTCCAAGTTCGATGTGCTTTGTTCCACATTAACCGAGCAGCGCAGTTGGACTTTGTGATCAAAAGCTTATGATCAGCAGTACGACCATGAAAACCAAACAGATGTGCTTCCTTATGGATGGTATTCATTGAAACAATACTCCCGGATACCTATTGAAATTCTTCGCGGATGAGGCCCATCGGTTGGGTGCAGTTCTCCCGAATTTCTCTGGACAGCACTCGTTGGTCTGACGACTCGAGGCACATTCCGACAATCACCACTCATCTTCCACTTCTTAATCATATTGCCCACTGTCGGTTTTGCGTACTTCAGATTGCTAGATATGTCCCTTAAGGATCGGCCACATTTGTGATACCCGATAATTATGGCTTTCTCGAAATCAGATAGCTCTGAACTGCGTGGCATCTTGCATGCGACTAATGCCGATGTTGTTTCCTACACGATATATACCGGCGGAGGCCGTGACGTATCTCAAGACTGCTGATATCGTCATTTGCATAGGTGTCTAAGTACTTGATGGTAGACAGTGTATATTAGGTTGGGGAAAAAGAAATCCATTATTTTTACGTGAACTTTTTGTAACTTCTTTCAGATTCGCTTTGCAAAAAGGTTTAAAACAGTTTTCATGTAGATTTTTAGGTAAAGCTACGACTGCTGACATGCTCTCAAGTTTAATAATTTTTGATATTTTATAGACATTCTCGACGATGTTGTATCCATGCGAGGTGCATCTTTAGCATCCAAATACCCAAACGGAATCGACGAAACCAAAATTGTGCGTTATTGGTTGTTACAGTCATATATAAGACGATAAGCACCTTTCACAATTTTAGCCACCTGGTTAGCATTTTCGCCATTATAAAAGAAAAACTAAAATGTATCGAATTTTCTGTTTGTTGTCTTCTATTTTTAAAACTTTGTACTCGTAACTGAATGAATCAAACAAAAAACCGCAAGAGAATATTTTAGTGTCAAATGTCACCTTTCCAACGAGCATACATTTGAAATTGTTTGATAGATGCCTCACGAGATAGCGATCACTACAGACGTCTACCGAAAAAATAATGGATCACTTTTCCCCCAAACTAATATTATGTAGTATTGCATTTCTTCATAATACCAAAACTCAGCATTGTTTAGATTATTAAATTAATAATTTATACAAAAATTTAATTTTAAATTTATATTTTATACACAGATTATCAAATTTAAATCTATATATATGATTGGTATAAAGTTGAACATTTAATGTTTGCTATAGGTGATAAAATGAACTCAGATATTTAAAGTATTGCAGGTTTATTCATTCATTGGGATGAGTCAGCTAATTTTTTGCAGCAGCTAAGTCTGTGCAATTATAGTTATCACTATTATGAACATTGTTGAACAAAAAATATAAGTATAATACAATAAATAATAAAGCTACTTCAAAAACACAAAAATAAATGCAACCAAATGTTTATAGGTTTTCTGACGTTATAAGAAATGTTATTGGAAATATATTGCACTAAAATTGTCAAATAGGGTAATTCTGACGCGATTCGAAGCACATTATTTGTTATAAACACCCAATTATATGGTGGTTAGACTGAGTAAAAGTTACGATATATTTTATAGAAGAATATAATAAATAAGCAAATAGATATACTATACATTAACGATATATACATTCATAAAAACACAAGCTAATAACGCTATCTTATAATGTATTCCTCCATCATATCAAAGTCTGCATTGCCTGTACACAGTTTATTAGATTTACAAAATTTATGAAATATGATAAACGTACATGCAGATGGTAGGTGTTCAACATCCATCTCCTTTTTTTCAAAAATTTCTGGGATCGAACCAGGAGCCTTTCGCTCTGAAGAGAGACGTCCTACTTTTAGGCTATGGTAAGCCCTAAAGAGGGTGCTTGGGAGTTTCCCGTGTTTCCTTCCATGGTATGTATGAATACGATTCACTATCTGTGAGAAATACTGTCGGAAAATAATGACGCGGTGGGTGTTAAAAGGCCATATAACAGCTACCAGCTGTCCGCTGTGAAGTATTTAATATCGCACCTTGGGTGTGCGGTCCTTATTACTGCTCCTGCAATTTTCTGTCACTGTTGATGTATCGAAGAAATTGATTTTGTGAAAAAAAGTTCATAATATGCCTTCATAAAAATAAAATTGGGATACTTCGTTATAAAAAATCAATTAACTTCAAAAATGTTTTTGTTTCTTCCTAAATTTAATTTTGATTTATTAATATATATTTTTTAAAAATATTAATTGCAATTAATAAGAAATTTTGTTTTACAAAATTCCTATACATTTTATCAAAATATACACAACGTGAAATATTATTTTATGATTGCCTCAAACAAATATAAACGGTCATTTGATAAATAAGAGAATTAGTCGAAAAAAGCTCCATTGACTTTCATGCAAAAGCAATTATACTAAAAAATATTTCATAAAAGTGTAGGAGAAAAAAATTACAAAATATTTTTAAATCATGACTTTTTTCCGGTTCCAAGGAAATATATCATTTTTTATTGATTTCAAATTGTTACTTATGTAAGAGAAAATGGCAGATCATTTTAATACACAATAAGGATTCTTAAAAAATTTCCAGTTTTTAATTTCGTATTTTGATTTTTTAACTATGCTTTAAATAATAAATGCCTCTAAGCGTTGGTAAGCTATTATCAAACAGTTTCATCTTATGATTATTTGCCTCATTTATCTATTCATAATTGTGTATCTGGCTACAAAATAATCAGTGTTTTAACCTTTAACAGTTTGCGAGTTCGAATCTCACTTCGGATGTGCATATTCGTACAGGTCCAAAGTCAGGATGAATAAATCGGCGTATGCAAAAAATAGTCATTGAGCGACCAAAAAAGAAAACCTCTAAAAAGTAAACCACACATTGCTAATTCACTCAACAACGAGTTGTGTAATTCGTAATTATTTACACTTTTGTCTCCTTTTGGTGCATTGTATAACAAAGGGCTGTACAAGACTTCCACTACGTATTCTGCGAGAGGACACTTTATAGATGGTTGGCCATATTTTCGTATTGCAGTGGAAGATTCCCAAGCACCCACCCGACCTTCCACTCCGATGGACATGGTTCTACCATTAGGGACGCCAAACCAAAAGTTTTTTTTATCATTTTAAAAACAATAATATCAAGTAAGAATTTCACGTTGGAAAAATATCTTTATTAAAATTTGCTTTAGAAATGTGTTACATTAGAAATGTATCACTAGAAATCTTTTGCTACTGTACTTTTTTGTTGCTTCTAATAAAAAATGTATCAATTATACCATTCCTATTACATTGGTAGAGGGCACGTTTTGCTATTTTAAAGACGATAATCGGAAATACCGCTCATAAATATTCAGCCAAATATGAAAAAAAATAATCTGAGCAGGCAAATGTTTTAATTTTCCCACGGTAATTGAAACATTCCTTCTTTTTCCGCAAGCAAAATGTCGATTGCGCGCTTGCGTCAATCCCCGGTTGACCTGCCAACCGTAAATGCATAAATTGCGACTTCAAACCTGCATAACATTTAAATTGATAGTTAGATATTTCCCTGGAAGGAATTTTCATCAACAATCATATCAATTCGAAGAACGATTTTTCCTGGAAACAAAATATTTATTTAATATGAATTTTCCGTCTGTATTATGTGTGTTTCTCACCTACCAAAATATTTGAAAACCTTCAATATTTGGTTCAGTACTTCTATCATGAAAATTAAAGTAGGTTTGTCGGTTTACTTTTGTGTAAATAAATTTTAGACTGTAGATCCCGGTCTAATTAGTCCTCATTAAAAATAATTATTATTGAGTAACAAATAAACAAACTTTACATAAATAAGCATGTAGAAGGCTGAGGTGTCCATAGAAGGTTGCGGCTTCGAAACCCTGTCAAACTGAAGACTGTTTCACCGAGAAGGTTTATGCAAATTAAAAGTTCTGTAGGGTCCAAATTTTCTTCACAGGAACAAAGTTGAGAAGATATTACCAACTCAGGCGTCGATCTCGTCATTTGTTTGTAGCTCAAAATGACAATTTGCATGATTGTAGTAAGCAGCTTCAATCTGGTAAGAGTCACCATCAAAACCTAATCTTATTCAAGAGCATAATGAATATTTAAATTATTCTGATATGGATATGTGTGTTGTTTTATTATCCGAAAGGTATCGGATTCGATACCCTGATTCCGTTGATCACCGTTATGCTGAGAGCATCAATACACGTTAAACTTTCATTATGTTTATCCATTGATGTGAAAAATTTACAGAAAAGGTATCGACCTCGGAAGGTTTTGAGAAATTCGCTTAATTTTCTACTAAAAAAAGAAAGCGAATAAAAATTAGAATAGACGAAATGTTTGAAAACGAACACAATGTGCTCGAAAGTACTTTGCAATGACGCAAATTCTAGGGTTGCCAAAATGAAATGTGTTAAATATTTTCCACGATTCATCATAACTATGAGTCCGAATAACAAGAAGAACGAAGAATTTTGAAAAAATATTTCACCAAAGATACGAAATCTCATCCAAAACACACGACATTTCTACTTTTCGTGGCATTTATAGAACTTCATTACATTATATTTGTGCTTACGCCATCCAACCTGTCTAGTGGTTAGCATAAGTGACTACGGATGGGGAGGACCTGGGTTTGAATCCCGGTTCGGGCATGGATGCACTTTCTCCCTCTCTGTTTTTTGTCCTTTTCCTTAGATGATGGATGAATGTGGCTCTCCCTATAAACGGGTTTGTGGTGGTGTGGCGTGGGCGATACTCGTACCTCCGTGACTTGGTTCACAGGTGTCCACCGGGTAACGAAAAAATGAGTAGCAGTTTCCGGCCTTGTTGCAGCAAATTGGCTTGCTCAAGGGTGCCCGACATTAGAAATAATAAAAGAAAAAATATTTGTGCTTACAACTAAAAATTTTCTATGGAAAATGTTTCGTATTTTCAAACATACTAATTTCTTCCTTAACTTCGATATAAAAAAAAAAAAAAAAAAAAAAAAAAAAAAAAAAAAGAGTTGCAATAAAATATATTTCATGATTAATACACATAATTTTAAAAGTTCTTAAGTTTTGGAATCATATGATGACATTTTATTCGTACTTTAAACTCCCGCTCATCCGAGAGCCGCTTATTCACTTTGCGGATTATCCATGATTTCCAAAAGAATTTCAGTCCTTAATAAAGAAGAATCCCTATATTCTTTTATAAATTATTATTAAAAATAGCAATATTTGAAAGTAAGGCAATTTGTTTACAATACCAGCCAGCACATGGAGTGTAAGGCCGAATTTGGTTTCATTTCATTGCGTTGGTGATTTTGACTTCCTGGTCCTGATAATAGATAAATACCATTTTTTTTTATTTTTATTTTCTGGATTCATTGAAAAAGATATTTTGCAAATAAAATATTTGCCATCACGCGTAACACCAAAAATTGTTATAAAACTTTTTTCTAGTATCTAGCGTATTTATCAAGAGGGAAGATTTTTCATTGAGAGTAAGTCGAGAGGAGGAAAATCCTGAAAACTCTTAAGCATCTTCTGTAAGGAAATGAACCAAAATAAGAAACAGGTTAATGAGCAACTTAACAGTTAAAAACTTTTCTAATGCAATTGAAAGAAACATCCATGACTTACTGCATTCCAAGAGGATTATTCAGAGGTAACAGGCCATATTCTCGTGTCGATAAGGAGGAAACCAGGAAAATACTCAACCAATATCAAAAGAGAATGTATTTATAAGAAGTGAAAATTCAACTTTCGCTTTTCTTTGTTTAACATTGACTAGGATAAAAAATTTTATCCTACAATACTGTAAGATTAAAATTCTTGTTTTCAGTATCAAAGAATTTGTTGGCATCTAATTAATCAGAATTTTATAATTAATTAATTAACAATAAATTCTTATCAAATAACATTTATCTTATTTGCAATCGTGATCTATGGTATTGCCCTATTGTTTCTTTTTTAAACATTTTATACGATTTTTTGCAAGATTTATATAGGTATTACTCTACATATCAATAAAGGATTCACTTGAAGCCAATAAATCAAAAAATTAATAATTAATTCATTATGATATTTTGAATTAATTATTAATTTTTTGATATTAATTTTTATATTTATTTATTTTTTGTTACATTATACATTAATTTTTTTAATAAATATATTAATTTTTTGATATTTCAGAATAAAACAGAAAGTTCTTATTCTGTTTGTTCGCCGAATTTTTATTTGCATTTTATTTACAGTTATCATAAAAAAAGAAAAAAGAAAAATGGACAGACAAAAGAAAAGCAATTATTACGGATTGAAGCTCTTGGGTCATTAACTGGAACTGCGACAGTAAGCAATGGTCAAAATCAAAAAAAAATTCATGTTAGAAAAAAGTAAGATAAGTTTAAATAAAATTATGGAAGAAATAACACTTTTCCTAGCTCTTTGGACGTGAGAGAAAAATGAAGGAATATCTTATCATCGGCGTTTTACTTTCCCATATGCCACTTCGTATTCTGTGCACACCATGGAATTTTCGAAATATCGTCTGCACATTTTCTTCCTTGTTCTTGGTACAGAGAAGATTAGGATCGCTTTTTCAACACATGTCTGTGTTGAAAAAGCGTTTCAGCATATCTGTTGCTATTATTTTTTTATGCTTTAAAAATTACAATCCTTATTTTATTTCTTTTGTTACATAGTTATATTCTTCCAATTAAAATTAAAAAAGGATGTGGTGAGATTTTTTTTAGAATTTTTTAAACAAAAATTTTTTTTTTAAGCTTAGAGAGTATTTAATGCACATTCCTTCCTCTCTCTCCGTCTCTGTGCGTTTGTAAAAAAATTTTTATTTAGGATTAAGATAACTTATTTTCTATACACATTCTGGAAAAAAAAAAAAAAAAAAAAAAAAAAAAAAACATCTTTGCATAACCCGAGTCAAACTCTAGCCAGACTAATGAGCGGAAATAATGGATGAGGATAGCTTTTTTCAGCACACGTTCAACTCAAAAATCGTTTGTGTGTTTAAGCCATGTTCAACTATCAATTTAAAATTAAAAATATTTACTTTGGAATTCGGTTCACACACTCGTTTCCCCACACAATATAAAAAGTCGTTTTTAACCAGTCTCTAATTTATTAGATTTAAAAGCAAAAACATAAAACAAAGATAAGTCATTTAATACATGTTTGGTATATATATTGCTTTTAAAGTCCTGTTAAATTATTAGACCAAACGATAAAAATATTTTCTTTGAAACAATGGTAACTCCATTCTCGACTCGATAGAAAAACCGTTTGCTTTTAACCTGTGTTAAGTTCCAGAATTAAGATTGTCGAAATGTCATGTAACTGGAATCCGATCAAATCTAACTGAATTTCGAATAAAATCATGTGTCTAAAACACGTGATTTTATTATATGCGAACACTGAGAGAATACTGAAGAATTGACGAATCGACATCACGCTATCACTTAACAATCTAAATTTGAACTCGCTCTAAAAACAAGATGTATAAAAAAAACGACTTTCACAAGCCTTCCACTTTTCAATTTATCGTTTTC
>JAPDSC010099914.1:5863-19526 GCA_026290005.1 Latrodectus geometricus | reverse complement strand
AAAAAATAATAGGTGAAAAATCCATTCTTTGGTATTAAGTCATCTTGAACTTCAAAAAATGATGTTTAAAAAATACCTAAGTTACATATTATATATACCTAAGATACATTTATGATAACGAAATTTTGATTAATTGCAAAGTTTTCTTAAAAGTTTTGCGCACTAAATAAACTATTTTCACCTATAAAACTTTTGAAATAAACTCTACCTCACGAAATTTTGTCTCCTTTTATTCGAAATAATCTTTAAATCTCGTTAAAAACACACTATTTTGATTATCAAAACATATAAGCAACATTAATAGTAATATTCGAAGTTTGATCCATTAGTATATTTGACCTTAAAAGGGCATTAATCTTTTTCTTTATTTAACTTTAATTTTGGTGATTATTCTAAAAATCATTCACAATTTTTATTTACCAAATAGAAGAGATTGATGTATTAGCATTAAGCAAATTACTTGCAGAATTTATGCAAGATGCAATTTAAATAATATATCAAATATTATTAATTGAGAAAAAAGAGTGAAAGTAGTGTAATAGAGAAAAAAGATATAACTAATTTTAATGAACGACAAAATAGTCTAAGTGCAGTTAAATTTTTAAGAAAAAATGGAACGTGTTGCTTCATAACTTTAACGAATGCTTCATAACTTGAAAAAATTACTTTTGGAAAAGTATAACATTACATCAACACGTAAAAGATGATGAATTATTTTTTTCATTACAAATTTATAGCAAAAATTGCTGCAATATGAATTGCGACAAATAAAGTCATTTTTCTCACGATAGCCGTTTGAAGTAAAATGAACCGATGATGGAAGAAATTGAAGGCCGAAATTGATCCCGGCTAAAATAAACTAACGCAAGATAAATATGTTCTCGAACTTTTCCTACCCTCCCTCCTTTACTTGACGTTTAGCTTTTATTTATTCCCGCATGAAAAAAGACGCCGACGATTTGATACCTCATCCATTGAACGGATGGCGTGTTTGATCTGACAGGGAATCAAGAGTTCATGAAGTTCCTCGTCTGAAGCAGGGTTGCCACATTTCTAAAATAGCGTGGAAATAGATGGTTCTTAAAATAATAACCTCAGAGGTTGAAAATTTATTTTATTTTTATTTCAAATAAAAATCTGAATTATAAATAAATCAAAAAGAAAGATTTCAGCTTAAAAATGCATGATTGGCTATGATAACAGATTCGTGAGGTTGTTTTCAGGCATTTCTTGAACAAGTTTCGGAATAAGTTTTTAGCTGTAGCGTAAAATTAAATAATAAATTAATTTAAGATTTCCATATTGTTATTTACAAGGCATTTTAAAATTATGCTTCTTCAAAAATGTTTTATAAATTAAAGAGTCTTTTTCTTTAATAAGTTTTTTTAAATTAGAAAAAACTTGCAGAATACATTCAATTTATGCAATTCTTAATTACAAGCATGCATTACTGACCAATAAGAATACTACACCTGTAAAAATGAGAGTAAAAAAATAATATTTATTGGAGAAATGTATCATGGAACTAAATAGGGTAAATTTTCATGAAATTCAAAACATATTTCTTTATAAATCAATTGATAGAACTGCCTTCTTTCGCAGCGATAATAACATTTATACTCCTTAGTATTGGGTCAAACAGAAATGATATGATATACAGGTATAGCTGTCTACAGTTTCAACACAAAGCCACAGTTAAACAGCTATAGTGACGGGTTACGGGGACGAGCCAATCTGTCGATAAACATTAACTGGATGCTTATTGGTGATATCTAGATAATGTGTACTCTCCATAGCAGCATGAAATATTTTTCATATTAAGAAAACTCCGTTCAATGTTGGCAGTATGCAGTCATATATTATCCTACTGAAACATAGCATTTTACTCATCGCTAACGAAAGTTACAGCCATGGTTTTAACCCAATAAATTGCAATTGTTCCTCGATGCAAATAAGAGTTGACCGAGAGTTCTGCAAACGTAATCAAACATTTTATGTAGATATTTTGCACTGGTGGATTGCAAATGGCCCTATTATTTGGCATAGGCATCATTTACACTTTGCTAAGAACAAGCAGGTAAAATGCCTATCTACGTGACTATTCGTAACTGTGACCATCTGTGTTCCGGTATGCCATTTATGACTATCATAAACTCATAGAGTCTATATTCTGTTGAAAGTCAGGATATCTCGACCAAAATGATCAGCAATATTGCGATATAATATAAACTTCAATCCTCTATCTACAAATCAAGATCAAAGTTTGAAACATTTCGGTAATCATTTGTCCCTCTTACAAATGGCTCCACAACAAATTTTCACCAGGTAAACATATTCAAATGAAGTTTGTGTAATCTGCTGTACAATTTCCTCATTGAAAGACTTATTTAACTACTTATTTTACATGAATGTTAGAAAAGCTAATTGTTTGAATATTAAAGCATCTTTTCCCAATCGTGTAAATTTCACTATCCTGTTATTATTTTAGTATCAATTTTAATGGCCAGCAGTAAAATTTGAACTCGAAAATGCGATGTTTTGAAGTTATTTGGGTATCGTGTGATGTAAAACTGTGCCATTATGAGAAATTAAGGTTTATTGCATTGAATAATTATTAAAATAAGAAATCTTTTATTTTACGAATTTGTATGCACAACTATTTGAAAAAATATTTTACATTAATCCTTATCATCAGGTTAAATAGTAAATAAGTTGAAGAGGGACGATAATTACATCATTTTAAGTTCTGTACATACACATATATGCTATTTTGCAGAGAAAAGTAATTGGTTTCAATAAATTAAATTTGCTTAGGTCTACTAATTTAATGAGTTATTGTATTGTATATTTTTTTTATAAAAAATACAATATTCATATAAATCATCCTTTATTATCATAAATCATTCTTTACCTCTAGATAATAATAGATATTTGTTTAAATATTGTGATGACTTTTGTTTTCGATGGTTTTATAATATTTTTCATGAACACGGATTATCATAATTTTTGATTTATGGATTTAACCGCTTTGGTATCTCAGCTACTCATATTAATTGAAAGAGTTTTGCTCTCTTATTAATTAAAAATTAATTAAAATTTTCATATTAATTGAAGGAGTTTTTCGAAAAATTCTTGCTGGGATTCAGTCTAAAAGTTATAAATTAATCTTTTAAAATAAATTTTAGAAAATAATTTAGGTAAACTTTTTTTATGTTTTCTTTAATGATTTAGATCTTTAAAAAATGCTATCTTACCAAAATAGCTTGTGTTTGGGAAAAAATTCACCAATTAGAGATTTTTCAAGTTAATCTCACGAAATTCCTCTTTTATGTTTTTCCGAGAGCGAACTTTACTTATATTACATTTCTTCATGCAGTTTCATCCCACTACATTTATATATTTCATGATGCTACCTGAGGGATCTTTCACACAAATATGACATAAGAAATTATGTCTATTCAATTTATTTCCGTTAAGTCTTCTCATTTTTAGAGTTCCTAAATATGCGACTTGAAGACATGTCCCCAGAAATATTTCTTCTAGATCTTAGTATTCTGCATTAAATTATCACAAACCTTTCAGCTTATAGCTTTAATGAAACATAAAGGTAAAATGTTTTATTTGTTAATCTTATTAATTATTCTTCAAAAAGAATATAAACAAATTTCAAAATGATGACAATAATCAACTTTTCCTCAAATTTTAAGAAGAAAATACTTTTTAAATTCCCTAATACCAAGCAAAATCGTAGCAAGTTCTTTAATAACTAAAATATTAAATATATGTGTCTAAAGATAAAAATAAAAAAAATTCAAGGTAATTAAATTTGTTAAAATTTTTGATATACAAGCCTACCATTTCAATTTATCTTTTTTATTACTGCATAAAAAAGTATTCTTTTTTAGTATGAATAGAATTTATAAAGAAAATATTTTCATAGTAAAATTCCTTTTCCGAAGCCTTTCTTGCCTTTAACTCAAGGAATGCGGAAATTCGTAAAGAGAAGTGGGACAACTGAATGTATGTGCCTACTGAGAAGACTATAATCAAAGATTTAAAACCATTCATTTTGCCATATTCCTGATTACCCACACGCGTTTTTTGGTATTTGAATTCGAAAGCGTCTCTGCATTTCTCAACCGCCCTCTGATTCCCTATGTTGTGGGCAGCACTTATAATCCACGTTGTATTTATTTTTTTTTTCGGCATATACGTTTTTGTAACACTGAAATGGTGGGTTGCAGTTAATGTCCAAAAGGTAATAATCACTTTAAATTTCGGTTTGGTTAGTCATTTTTGGTACATTTCGTTGATCATTCGCATATCAAGAATATGTCAGAAAGAAGTTAATAGAAATAGATTTATTTAAAAGGTCAGTTTAGAATGATTTAAATTTTTGAGATGTTTCTAATTTTGAAAATAACATTAACTGCAATTTTTAGAGTGTCTGATTTTTTTAAATATTTCACTGAATATGCACGTGTTTATCATAAAAACCATTTAATATTTCAAATAACTTTTATTAAATATTGAAATGAGAATGCAAAGAAAAAAAAAAGTGAAGTATATCATGTACTAATAAATATTGGTGCTTATTTTTTAGTTATAAATGAAATATTAATATATATAGATATTTAAATTTTCACAAAACTACAAAATATATTCATTTTTAATAAAAATCTTTTGTTAATACATAAAAATTTAGTATTGTTAATATAAGAATTAAGTTCATTTTTGTCACTAATTATTTTAAATTTAAAATATATATTGAAATTTAAATATATGTTTATTTGAAGCTAAGACTAAATTTACTCGAATCAAATTATATTTGACTTAAATTGAAGAAATTTTAAAATTGTACTCATTTTTCAGTATAAAATGAAAAGTTTTTGTCCCCAAAATACTTACAATTTAAAACTGAAAATAGTTGTGCAATATTTTCATAATTTCCATAATTAAGCTTTTTCTTGGAGATTCCTCATTATAAGTGACACTGGGAAGTTGCTCTTGGAATCACATAACTTATCAGAAGTTACATAGAATTTATTGATTTCACATCAGATATTTTATTACCTATTATCAAAATATAAAATTAATGAATAAAATACAGAATGCGTGCTTTATCGTAGAAATGAGATCATAAAACGAGAAAAAACCAGGAAAATTACTGTCCCTCTTGTATCTATCAGTGATTACTTTGTAAATAAACAATACAAGGTCTAACCTAAAGTGTTTCATGGTAAAAGAATCCATTCTTAATCATTCTTTCATAAAGAAGTTCGTTTTTGTTCAAGTTTGTCATTTGATGGTTCTTGAAGCTTTATGAAATCCATGGGTTAAGGAATAAGAAAACACATTAGATTGGTTTTCTGCTGATTTTCAAGACCAAGTAGTCTAATTGGTAAAGTTGTGTTCTTCAATAAGTCATAGTCTATTAATGGTATCAAAACTGGCTAACAAGCCACCGACAATCTGTAATGATGTAATGTTAAGCATTTATTGACAAGTTACATCAAGTTATCATTCGTATATAGTTCAGAATTATGATTCTTTGCCTCTGGTGCTTCTTGAAATGTATCCCAGACTGTCAATAATAGCCTGTTAGGCTACTCTAAAATGACGTTAGGTCCCAAAATAAGAATACAATTATCTTCTGAATCTTGAACTGTCCCTTCAGGAGTGGAAACAATTACATAGAATCCATATGAGCATCTGATATTTGTTCAAGCGCAATTAATGTATGCTCCCTCAATGAAATTATTCGCATTCCCTCATCTGAAAACTGAGTTGAGAATAATATGCTTCATTTTTGATTTCGTAATGCGTATGAGATATAAAAATTTTTTCATTACCTACAAAACTTGTATAATGTTGCTCTATCTCATTTTCTTTCCTTTCAAATCATTTTCAATCATATTTCTTTCAGTTCCAAATTTCTTTCGGGCTTCAGATATCAGGTCAAAAAACTTATTTTCCTCCTTTCTTCAAAAGAAGTAGAAAAAAGTTGTGTTTTGAGCAGTTAATGTCCTTCTTCCGCGTTTCATACTTAATGGATAATTCTGGTGTTCTTCAAGAAAGAAGTTATGACCTCTTTGTGGTGACTATGAATAATAATTATTATTAGTTTATGTAAAATAGATTGGCAACGATATTTGATGTCCAATTTTTTTCAATAAGGAAGGTATTTTTCCAATTTTTCGATTCAATTTTAGCATGTTATTCCATCGTTGAGTCATGAAATTAAGTAATTTCCCATTTATTTTCCTTCGTTTTGATGAAACTCAATTGGATTTGAAATTGTATGGTATCTTAAACCTTAAATGACTTGTTTTTCTCTGACTGAAATCGATTTTTGTTTACTGTTAAATGTGAAATTTGGTAGAGATGATAATAACGGAATACTGTCCAGGGGCAATGATTAATAACTTATCTACAGACGTAATATCAGGTAAAAAAGAAATGATGATGTTTACTATAAGTTCATTACTATTAGAATGAAAATTTCAAAAATTTTTATTATGAATATAATTTTATGTTTTCGATAAACTTGTTTAAAACATATATAATACGAATAATTAATGATTAAAAAGCAAAATGAAAAAAAGGAAGTTTAAACAAATGATGCTATTTATATGAGTTCCTAAGCATTTTGGGAAACTAAGAATTTTTAATATTATTTTCCACTTTCAGTTCAATGTCAACGAATGTTCTGCAGTTGAAAACCTACCTAAAATTAAATACTTTTCATCAAAAATAATTTTTTAATTTAAAATTTCAACAAAATATTTCAAATTATAATATGATTAATTAAACATTGAGCTGTCAAAAGCATGCTAAAATATTTTATTACGAGCAGTTGCCCGTATAAAATCATAAGCCTCTACCATTGCTAATAATTTTAATGTGTTTTAATTTAAGCAAGATTAAAATATAAGTTTATATTATACATTTTTCAATCAGAAACTTTTGCAAATCATACTAGAAATTGTTCAATTAGTTCAGAGTTTCAGAAAATTATTATCAATAACTTATATCCCTCTTTTAACTCAACGATTCGACCTGTAATTTTAAGAATGAGACACCTAACACACCTAATTTTTTTTTAGAAATTTATATAACTTTTTAATTAGCTATATTTGCATGACAAGCCTAATATAGATACAAGGGGAGTCATTATTTTATTGCAAGTAATAGGATTATTCGTGAGGTGAAATCAGGAAGGGTAATTGGCCCACTACTTGTATGAAAAAAAAATTATAGTAATCAACAAAAAAATTTAATTGAGAAGTTTTAATTTCTTACAAAATTAAACACAATCATTTATTAATTGTTTCATAAAAAAGTGTTTCAATTAAGGATAATTTAAAATGCGTGAACCAGAAATAGTTTATGGACTATTGCTATTTGGACAAAATATAGCCAAGTTCTAAATACATTTTGTATTGATGAAAAAGCTTTCTTCTACTTGTGTACTCAAAATATAGCTATTGTAGTTTTCAATGTGAAATACACGGTTATAATAATTATGTAATACAATATTAAAATAATTTCAAAAATGTAATATGAATCACATAATTATCAAAATATTGTGTGAAAACTATAAGAATACAATAGCATATTACTGATACTTGAAAACTGATAATTATGAAAATATAATATAAAGATTTTGAAAATAAGAATTTTAAAATATGCATAAATCAATTTTAAATTCTTATACATTTTTGATAACAATATAGTGAAGATCTTGTGGAAAATTAAAATGTATGACGAAGGAAAACATAAACTATAATTGTTTTTAATTTCCACTTATTGGAGTTCCATTTATTGGTTCTTAGACATAAAGCTAATTTGTAGCTTTCAGAAAACTAGTGATTAATTTGAATTTGTAAGAACAATTTCTTTCACCATCCTTTTCTATTTAATTCAGTAATTTTTATCTGACATAAAGAAAGTTTTAAAGGAGGTTCACAAACTCAACTACCGTGAATTTTTTGAAAAGCCCTGATCTACAAGTTGAAAATGAGAAGATGTTCTAAATGCAACCATAACATACGTTAAAATATTCCGATTATAATATTTTGATACTTTATAATTGTGAATTCATTTCGTTGTTTCTTAAGCATTTGTCAGCTTTCCTAGAACATTTTCCTCTTTATCAGCAAAAATAAGTAAATTTTAAATATCCTACTATAAAAGTGCCTATGTAATTTTTTAAACTTTCTCATACAGAAATTTACGTGTAATTATTTTTTTATTTAAAAATATAATTTAGAATAACTGTTTTATTTTTTAAAAATCCTAACTAATAAACTAATCCCATAAAAACTTTGTAATTAATCGATGAAGACTCAGGAACGCGAATAAAGTACTTTTTACCTACGTACAATTTTTACTGCATCACTAAATCTACCACCTAATTACTCAACCGATTTTATCAACTCAAGCAATTCATTATCTCTTACCAAGTACACATCATTATGTCTTTAATTGCGAACTAGAAATATATCATATTACTCGCTACATTTATCATAATTACGAAATAAGAACTTCTTGCAAACTGTTGATGAAATTCTCACCAGTGAGGACAGGTAAGGGATGGTGACCAGAGAAATTAGTAGGCATAGCAAAGTCCTCGAAATTAAGCTGAATTTCATCACGAAATCTCAATCTATGTAATCACTCGGCTTTTCAGTCGTTTACTCGCCCAGTTAAATGGTGATGGAGGGGGACTTAAGTGAGATGGCTAATAACATAATATTCCGATCGCACCAGGAGTGAGTAGGTGCCGACAGCCGGCTAGCAGACACCATCGTTTAAAATTGCGAGTTATTAGAGGGTCTCCTTGAAGAGTCTTGTTTCATCACCGGCTATTAAAGCACTTTAAAATCGTGACAAAGGAGCTGCGCCTTTTGACACGGATCGTGTCTTCGTTTGAGACTGCAATTTTCCCAGTCATCTGAGGTCACCCTGGGAAACACTGAGAAAGTAAAACCCAGACGGCATATGCTTTAATTTAGACAAGGCTGCTTATTATGATCTATGGTTTTTGGAGTAAAACATTTCAAGACAATAAGAAATCATTGAAAGAAGTCAGAAGCTCTGTAATAAAAACCAGCAAATTCAAGTTTCAGGAAAAATGAAGTTTTAGAGTAATTTCCATGAATATTAGTTATTCTGAATTTTACATTGAACAATATATCAAGACACATAGAAAGTGTGTGTCTTAGATTAACAATCACATGCTCCCTTAGCTAGAACTATTACTTTTTTTCTTATCCAGCTAAATCCCCTTAGCTTCTTAATCCCATGCAACATCTTATCGAGGTTGGTTATATCTATCTGCCACTTTACCATCCGATTCATTTTTAGATTATTGGTGAGAATTGTTTGGTAAACTGTTCTGTAACCACAAAATGTTTTTCTGTAAGTGTTTCAGTTTGCGTTTATGTGTAAGTATGCGAAATTCAATCGATACATATTTTGAAAATGCTGTAATAAATTTCTAATAATGCACATCTGTTGGGAAAATATATGTTTTTTGTAAAAGAAGAGTACTTTAATTATTTAACTGTTTCGGGGTCATTTAAATAGTTAATTGAAGATGTAGATTTCTTGAATAATTAAATAATGGTGGCGGTTAATTAATTGTATTTCCAGCCTATCTATGCGTGTCAATAAAATCGTAATTTTTATCCAGATTTTACACTTTTTTTCAATTTTACATAGTTTTATGCAAAATTTTATCATTCCCATAAGCCATATATCAGTTCACTCAAAAAACTTAATCTTCATGAATTTGTAAAGACAACGAATGTGCAAAGAACAATTTATAAATACTTCTTTGTTGTCGCTTTCTGTCTGAATTTTCAAAATAGATGATCTATTTTGGTTTATATTCTTTCATTCGTATTCTTTTTAGATATTCTCATTTCTTTCCTGCAATTAAATAACATTTTTTTTCTTTAAAATCTCTTTTATTATCAAATTACTTTATTTTTGAAATCAAGATATTTTTTCAACGAAATTTACTTATTTATATTACTTGTCTTAGCATTATTTTAAGTATCTAATTACGAATTGTCACAAAGACATCCATACGTCTATAAAAATAATCAATCAGAACTAAGACATAATGATGTAATTTGATGAACTTTATAAATAGTTAAAATTTCAATACAATTTTTGATAGGTTTCTTTTATTGGTAAAATCCTTCCTTTCTGTAGTTTTTTATGTATTGATATCGTTTTCAAGTCATACGTTCATTGTAAAGATTCTCTGGCTCTTTCATCATTTTTAATTTCAAAAAGATTAATTTTTAGAAATATGTATTTTGTAAAACTATTGATAGTTCAAAAAGAAGCTCAATATTATATATAATCGTGTGTATCGCATAAATTTTCTTTCTTATTGTTTCCTTTTTGAAATAAATGTCATAAATGCTAATCGAAAATGAAAAGCTATTTTAATTTTGTTTAAAAGATTCAATTTTAACAATTTTTAATAACCTAGTATCCATTTTGTATCATCTGTTAAAAATCTATTTTGTTGCAGGGAAAGTATTACATTCTAAAACATTTTGACCCTAAGTGTGCAAATTTTGCTACTCTAAGAAGTTTAAAGACAATTGATCCAATGTTTATAATATTTTTTAAACTTGAACTTGCCTTCTAATCCTCCATGTAGTTTAGCAATGATATAAAATTAAAGTATATACTTAAAACTTTAGCATATTAAAGAATCATTTGAAGTAAATTAAAATCTGTCTTGCAAGCTTTAATGTGGAAAATAAAAAGCATAGTAATTTATTATTAAAAATAAACTTTTGAAAAATTATTATCAAAAAACATACATAAATATATAAAATGCTACGATGGTCCCATAAAAATTTGAAAAGAAATTTAAACTTTATTTTTACATTTTCTTAAAAAAATTTTCATATACTAATAAATATAATGATATATTGAAAATTAATTGCGAATTAAAATAAATTTAAAAACATAAGGTGTTTGCTAAACCTAGACTTGTTTTTAAAAAGTTTTAGATTATCATTGAGGTGATAAATTCATACAATTATGCTTGTCACATATGCATATCACATAAGTAATAAAGACAAATTTATTGCACAAGTTGAGACATTAACCACTCATTATACTTACACATATCTATAAAGTACTCATTTGCGATTGTATGAAGAGCATTTCAACAAGGCCTTGATAATATCAAGTTAAAAATAAATAAGTTATTCATTTCTTTTCTTATCACACAAAAGATTCTTGCACGAAAAAATGATTTTCTGCCTTGCCTTTTGTTTTTATCTAAAAGCTCTCAATTCTATGCCTCCCTTTAAATTAAATTGCTGTTCCTATGCATAATTTTAATACAAAATTTGCTTATTACTGAAGAATATGTTTAACTGAGTTCACAAAAACTCCAATTAACAAGCATTGTATGTATATCAATTTAGACAAAGCACTTAACCTATTTAAAAATCTTGCATAGATTTTATCATAAACTTTGTATTGCGAATTCTCAAATGTGATTTATAGCTTAATATATATTATGACCGATAAACTGATATTATAAATAGGATTATGCAATACTTTCCAAGTTCAAAAGAGATAAGTAACGATATGTTAAAATTCAAAATTGAAAAATTTTCTCGAATATGAAAAATTTCTTTTTGTTATTCAATAAATTTTAAAATTATAAGATTAAGTTAATTACTTTCAAAGTGAAAACTTTGAAAGAAAAAAAATAATAATAAAAGAGCTCATTTAAAACCCCCAACCCCTCAAAAAAGATACATAAACAACTTTATTACCAATGGAAATTTTTCTTTTTCGTATTTATACTTCTCTCTTTTATAAAATTTTTATGTCTTTATATGGAAATTTTAATTCCGCACAAAACAAAAAGTAAGGTACTTCAATTAAAAAAATACATTAAAAGTAATTAAATTACGTAAAGGTATTTCAATTTAACTCATATTAATTTAAAATTTAAGCGTTTTCTTTTCGTTACTTATCCCTAAAGCCAAAATGATAGTAAATTATGTCATACAGACAAAACATTAATATTAATGCACTTCTCTAAAGTATCGCGTGACTTCTGACTCTTCTGTCTTAAATTAGGATAATTTTAATTAAAATGAAAAAAAATTATATGTATGCCATACTGATTGTGATTAAAAAACTGTAGCTTCTTATTTAAAAATATAAAATTACGCATGTACGTTCCAGTAACTTAATAATCTATCCACATATAGAACCGGTAATGAATAATAATTAATAAATTTCTTTTAAAAAAAATAGTGCAAGCTGCCATTGAATGAAGTTAAGAACACATTTTTAATATTTTCATCTTCATTTTATATGCCAGTCTGGTCTTTGATTTTTAGTAAATAAATAACGATTATTCATTAGTTATTTCACGCAATTTCTTCAACAATAATAAGAAGAAACATCAATTAAATATATTTTATTTTGTTTCCTATTATTTAATAAAATTTAAAATAATGTAGAAATGATTTACGAGTCAGGAATGTAATTTCAAACACGTATTTTTTAAGTAAATCATTTCATTAAGATCATTATTTAGTGCTTTTAATTGTTTACTTTCTGTACTCTTTGTATTTTTCCCCATTTCTTTGTAGTCACAATTCTGTCATCCACAAAATCTCACTTCTTATCTAGCTGTCTTTTCTTTTTTAACCGAAGTCTAAATATACTTTTTGTTATAAACACTGTTTTTGTTGAGCTAGCGCAGCAGGTAAGTACCATAAGGTAAAAGGGTGGGCGTGTCTGCCAGATAACACCTTGCGGCTTGCCTATCGGCTTTGAGCATCAACCACGTCTTATGAGGCTTAACGAAGTGTTGATTTATTACGTTATGACCACTTATCATGAATGCATCTTTTTTTCCCCTTCTACGTATCTTTTTTGATTGTTTTTTGGTATTTAGAAAGGGAATTCATTTACACCTAGACATGGGAATAAAGTCGTAAATATTTATACAAAAGTTTCTTCCTTTTTAAATAACTTATTCTTCAATTATTCATACTAAATTTCTTCACTAGTAATAGCTTCCAAATATTTTACACTACTATATTTCATTTTTAAGAAAAAATACTAAAATATATTAAGCATAATCTCAATGGTAATCCAACGACTTGTAAATAACATCTCATAGATCAAATTGCAGTAAAGTTTTATTTATATTGTTATTGCAAAATTCATGGATTAAAAATAAAATAAGAACTGTATTAATTCGCAATTTAATGGAAATAAAAGTTCCTCGCATGTATTTACAAAATATTTACAAGCCCACCAATGAGAAAGCAAAATCAAAATAGACTAAAGAAACAGATCTTTAAATGTCAGATGTAAGAATTTGTAATGTCAGATGTAAGAATTTGTAATGTCAGATGTAAGAATTGTAACGAAGATGTAAGAATTTGTAACGAAGATGTAACGTCAATTAAATTGTTAATTTAAATTAGTAAATGTATTAAACTTTTCTTACGTGCCTAAAGGACCTCAGTAGAATTTATCCCAAATGCTTCATTCCCTTAAAAGTGTTCATTACAAAATTTTCTACCAATCTGCACTTTTATTCTACAAGGTTTATCAAACTAAAATACAAAATTTTTGTGCCATAACATTT
>JAPDSC010099903.1:0-14779 GCA_026290005.1 Latrodectus geometricus | reverse complement strand
TCATCAAAAATAAATTTATGTATTAAAATAATATCACAGTTTAACATGCTTAAAAGAAGAAAATCGTCCTTTCATTGAATGAACTTATTTATCGATGGCATTAAGAAAAAGAATGTCTTTCCCTTATTGTCAACCTAAAGCTAGATTTTCATAATAACTACACAATTCAAAAACCTTTCTTTCGCGAGAATAATCCATTCTTTGAATTATTCTCACGAAAGAATTCATTAATTGAATACATTCAGATAAAAATATATTAAAAAAGATTTACTATCTAAGAAACGCTCTCTCATGGCCTCTCAGTACTCATGAAAACAAAATATAACACTAATTCTTATTACCTTTTATTATAAATATAAAATAATAATATTAAAATAACTTTACACATGTATGTACTATAATAAAAAGTTACTTAATCTTAGCAATTTTCCAAATATTTTTGTAATAACGAGAAAAAAATGAATAACACATTTAAAGTATTTTAAAATTAATTTTTTTTTCAAAAATAAAATAAATTGTATTTTTTACATTTTTAAAAACTTTGATATAAAATTTGAGAGTCAATATATATATGTGTTGTTGCATCTTTAAAATACATTTCTAAATTTTTTAATTATTTCATAAATATAATCATTTGTTAACCTTTGTTCATTTATGATAAAATAACATCTATCTTAGAAACCATTCAATTGTAAATCATTTTCATATGCTACATAGAATACATCTTTATTCAAATAAATACATATAAATTTCTTTCAGTTACATTTAATAAGATATTTGTATTTCAGTCCAAAAAAATTTTAATATTTTATTTTAACAATTAATTAACTATTATAAGCATAATTTATATTCTGATTAAGTATAATCAAGAGTTCATTTTAGAAATTTTGTATTTTAGTAAATAATGTTTTACACCTTGTCTTATATGCATTTTTAATTTGAAGTGTAATGATTAAGCAATGATTTACTGGATTTATCTAAATGATTATTTTTAGTTTATATATCTTTAAACGATTATTCTATCTTTCTCCTTTTTACAAAAAAATTTTAGGAATTTCATGTTTGAAACTAAATATTTATTTCAAGTATTGTCATTCATAACTAGTAAAAACCACAGTAGATGGCAGCATTGTTCTTTCGAATTCTGCTGCCATTGCTGATCTCATTTCGATTTTAGAAGCATGGTTAGCACTTTTAAATAAGGAACTTAGATTTAAATTTTTAAAAACCATAATGAGAAACTAGTTTATGTCACCAGTAAATTTCACAGTTTATAAAATTAAATTAAATTTTCTTTAATAATGAAATTGAGTTTCCGACCCCGAAATTTGCTTAGCGACATTTCATCTGGGAGCATAGAAATTCCACATTAAGAAAGTTTTTTAACGTAACTGCTTTTAAATTCACCATGCCCGACAACCCAACCAAAGTTTTAATCACAAGTCCCAAGATGGAATGTTTGAAAGTTAAAGATAGAGTAAGCTGGAAAAAGATTGTCTTTATAGCTTGATGAAAAATTTTGAATTCTCTATTCACTAGCTGCATGGTATACCCTCAAAGCTTAATAATTTTCAGATCTAAATTTCTGTTTCTCAAATTTTCCATCTATAAATATTCAATACATTTTCATTTTACAAATAAAACAGCTTTGTTTATCCATAAAATATTTAAAGGTAATTAAATCTGCTTTTAAGTAAATAGAGAATGAAAACCGGGATTTCAACTGTAAATCATATAGAAACAACTTCTGGACAGCAAAATTTTATACCGATTATAGTGGAGGATATTCCATAGTGTCTTATAGAGAAGTGAATGTAACTTATCAAATGATAAGTTAGGCAGTACACTGGATAATAGTGCCTTTCTGAAAATTTAAAACTATACTTTCTACCCCAGAAACGCAACTTTCCCTTTTCAGTATGTGGAAAAGGCTTCCTTTTACTTTAACGAATAGGTAACGAGTCTCAAATTCCATTTTTTTTTGAAAAAGTTTAACATTAACTAGATTATTTTGTAATCCTTTCAAATTAAAGAATTTCATTGAATAGCTTTTGCAAACATTTTTTCGGTCAGTGGATGAGTAAATGGTAAATAAATTGATCTTCAGTTCAACAATTTGTGGGTTCGATTTTTATTTCGACAGTGGATGAGGATTTTAGTGGTTCGAATTCAACTTAAATTTGTAACTCATGGTTGAATTAGTTTTCGGATGTGAAAAGTTACCGTAGAATGTGATAGCAAAACCACGTACACTTCAAGATTTTACAACAGCTATTGAGTAATATCATAAAAATTTACATTTTAGTATTTATTTTCAAATACTCTTTCAGTTGTATTTTTAAGTACCATTTTGTATTTAAAAATTTCCGACGATATCATTATGTCTGCATGAAATTTCATAATTTCTGATGAATGGTTACACTTTAAAGCACAGCATGTATTTACAGTAGTATTCATTAAAACTGAGATAGAATTTAACGTTATCATAAAGTCATCAATTATGACAATAACATAATTACCAAAATTTCAATGTTAATTGAAGTAACATCCTAAAATTAGAGGAACTAGAAGACAAGATACATTAACGTGTTCCTAACATTGCTCTTCATATGGAGAAAATTATTGTTGGAACATGCAATGGAAGATTTTTTAAAAATAACTGGAAACTTTGTAAAAATTAAATCTTCATGACTTATTTCATTTAACAGTATTGCATACAGTGTTATTCCACATCAATTTTGTGTATACCTTTACAAAGAAAAATCTTCTTGTTTTTGTAAATTATTCCTAAAATTATACATAAAATTTAATAATTAGTGAAGTAGATTTCCTTTTAGGTCCATTTTTCAACGAGTAATTTTAACTATAAATTTTATATTTTTGTTATCATTACACCTACACATATTTAAGATATTTATTCGATGACTGCTGTAATTTTGAAGTAAATTAGATGCCCAAAAATTAATTTATAATTTATAAGCTTTTATGCTTTTAATGTCACATAGCATTAAAAATTACAATTCTTAAAACAATATGTGATATTACTTCTATGGACGTAGTTTCAAGACATTTTAGGCAAATTCAACATTGATCTAACAATTAGTGTGATTTACTGAATCATTTCCTGTTACAGGTAATTTAAATTTGTAATTGGCAATTTATACAATGCACTTTCACACACATATTAAAAATCTGTTTTAAGATTTATTGTCTTCACATGTTATAGAAAAAAAATACTCACGCAAGTTTGTCAAAATTAAAATTTTCTCATCCTAATTGTTGAAAAAAAAATAAATTATTTTACATTAGTACTTTAATCCTTATTTTCCATAACATAAAAAATTTTAAAATCAAACAAATTTTTGTTCCTCAATATTTTTCAAAATGCAGTCACGTTTTTCTTAATCGTCTTTATGACAGTCAATCGTTCGAAACAAAACTGTTTTAGGTGATTAACACAATAGAAGGAAGTAATAATTGATATGTAATCTGAGAAAAATAAGTATCTGTTGCAACCGGTTTAGAGATTCCACTAAATTTAATAGGCCGAGAGTATGTAAGCAGATTACTTTTAAAACTAAGCTTTTACCATTTAGAAAGTCTTAAAATGAAACTAATTGCATAATGGTGTTACTCTAAATGAGATCTAATCAAAATGGTTTTGCACCTGTAACATGCAAATACAGTCGATTTTCATTAACATTCTTTCCTTTACAATGTGGAGATACTCTTTATTTCAAAGCATGAAATTCCGCATAGATTTATTTTTTGTTGTGTACCAAATATCATAGAACTCAAATAAAAGCAGTAAATTGCAGGATAAATTTATCTTATTAAAAATAGGAGATTCCATTATTGCGAATAATTCATCACTAGATTTCTGAATCTCGGACCTATTTTGAAACTTTTATCTAGAAGAAAAAATAGTTTTTAAATATATTTAATTTATGGCTGAATCTGTTTTTTTGCTCATAGTTCCCATTTTACTAAATTGTTATATTAATGTTAAACGCCTTATTTGAATGGTATTGTTTTCTGTGATAGATATCAATCTTTTAATTAATGGATCCCTCTTTGATAGGATTCTTAATTATGAGAACAAATATAGGAAGCTTTTTTGATTGCATTTATGAAAATCGACTATAATTTCATTTTAAAACTATTCCAAACGTTTAGTATGAGACTGATATGTGAAATAGAAAATTTTCTATTTATCCCTCATATATGAATTAAGTTTGATTTTCTTCTAAATCTTATTGAGAATCTTTGTAAAATATTTTTATGTAGAATTTTAAATCATAAATAAGTCATTAAATATTTGTTAATAATCGCTTTAAGAAATTATTCTTTTTAATTACTTTTATTATGAGGTCATATGATTGACCTAAAAAAACAATACTACAAGACAAATTATGTGAAATCTAATACGTATTATTTGGGAGAGTCTTTCAAGGAAAAATTTATCGTATTTACATAGCACAAAGGAAAAACCCATGAAAACTCCAAAGATAAAACTATACTAACACAAAGCTCACGTTCTTCCTGTGATTCATATTGTTAAGCATTTTAAGTATTACAAGACTATGAAGAATATTTGATTAGTTTGACACTGTTTATCACTGATGGTACAATACTTTTTAGAACAAAATATTATGTATTTCATAAGGCTTGGCGGGGGAGCAAAGCTTATGGTATTTACGATATATTTAATTAAACATATTCGTTATTGTTTAACAGAAGTTTAATGACAGGATTGGTTTTCAGAGTTGAATTTACATACCAATCATTGCAAGAAAACAGAAAATGAATGTTGCGTTTCTACTTTTAGTGGACACATTGTTGAAGGAAGAGACTGCCGACCAGGTTGGTTAGGGTGCTCGTTTTTGCTATAGGAAGGTAATGAGTTTGAATTCAGACACAACGAAAGATCCGCCATGTTTACTAATGATTGCAGGGGCACGTTAAATATATCGTGGTTGCAATGTCCTGCACATGAAATGATACCTCTGGGGATGACAAGCCAAGAATTGGGGAGTCTTCTGCTTGGTTCCTGATTCTAAATTAAGAAGACTCCCATCCGATTGCTTCTAATTGGTAGAGTCCAACTCAAAGCTAAATATGGGGAAGCATGCAGGTGCACAACAACATTATAGAAGGCTGTTGTGAAAGTGCAAGAACTTTACAACAGTATCAGACATATCGCCAAGATAAAATATTGGACAATATAAAAAATAGAGGACTAAAATGATGCTTAGTATGTTGTATATAAATTAGAAAAAATATTCTCGAAAAGTTAAATATATCACAAGCACTGTTAAAATGACTATTTTCAGTAATATTTAAAAAACGGCATAAAACAGCTTAGTAAATTGTATATAGTCTGATAGTAATAAATTTTTTTGCTAACCACAAGATTAATGATTAGCTTTGCTTTTAAAATTCCTAACAACAAATTTATTTTTTATGCAGACCCCCTATAAACTGCATTGAAATAAATGTATTGTGCTTGTGCTTTTATTAATATAATATATATTTAAATTATTGAGCAGAGTAGTTGCTAGTTAAATTTTAGCTATCCATGAATCTTATTCAAAATTGATTTAGACTTATATGGAAATTTAGAAATTAATTCTAATTAATTTATAATTAGAGTTGATAAAATTTATATAAATTAATATACATAAATATAATATTATTTATTATTAATGTAAGTATCTCGTACTTTGAATTTCTTATGATCCAAACGATATTTAATATTTTACTATATTTGATAGTAAATTATCGATTAATTAAATAAATGAATGTAAACTATATATTTAAATTATTTAACTGAAACATTCTAAAAATAAATTTTTTAAAATGTATTGAATTAGTTAAATTTTCTTTTTTAAGAATACCGTACATGGTGGACTAAAGAAGAATTTAATTGGTTCACTGATTATAGGAAACTGCGTACATGAAAAAGGAGAAACAGAAGCACTAAGTTCATTTTGCGTCAAATTCTTACCAAACATCATTTTCAATTCCTGTTTCCTATTTGGTTATCTTTCAAGGTTTTTCTTTTCACTAAATTGAGAAATACCAATTTGAAATACAGAAAAATACTGGGGAAACAGAGCCAAACCAAAAATGAGAATTTCAAAAATAAACACCGAAAAACAAACAAGACAAGTTTTCAGAAAACACTAAGATATAGATTCTACCACTGGATACTGAGTCATAAAAAACTATTAGTCCCTAAGGGCTCATTTGTGCTTATATTTGGTTCTAAAATTCTATAAAAGCACCATTATGATTTTGAAGTTAGCTTTTATTACTTAAAACTTGCATATCTTCAGTATTGCCCAAATATGTAGTATGTAATGCCATATTATTTAAAATTTAAAATAAAGATCAGCCTATCCAAAAACACCAAGCATTTTATCATTCTATTGAATAAATTACAAAAAAAAAAAAAAAAAAAAAAAAAAAAAAAAAACACAATTTTGAATGTTTAAGAATATAGAACTTTATATGTTTATGAGTTCACCTCTATTAATATTTTTAAGTTAAAAATTAGCTAAAGTGATCTGCTTATGTGGAAAATTCCATTATAAGTCGGAGGATATGATGAAAAAATCAGTTTTGCATATATGCTATAATTTGGGCAAAGTAAGAGAGTTCGGTTCATCTGGCATCATTTCATTTTCTCATTAAAATGACATGTAAATAACCGAAATCTACTTCAAGACTTTTTAAATAATGTACAATATTATTTGTAGTTATCAAGACGTATAAAATTTTAATGAAAGCTTATGATCACAGTATGAAGGAAATTTGGGATTTGGTGTAAAAAATAAGAGAATTCCATTATACTGTTGGAAAATTTTTTGCGAATAAAAGAACTTGCCGAAAAATTGATTAGATAGGGCTATTTGTACTTCCTTCATAAAGTACACACCAAACTTCAAGCAACTTTATAAATCTGTGTTATTCACCTAATAGATATGAACAAAATATGTTCTGAGAATATCTTCAGAAATAAAATTCGCCTAAATATGTTTTAATGACGAAATTTTCCCTGTTAGAATAAGATTGAAAATTGAATCATATTTAAAATGAGTCCACACAAAAACTTTGCAAAACTTGATTTTGTATAAAAAACACAAAAACAGATTTATCACAAAATGAAATCTTTAGCATTTACGATATATTTTCATTATCTCCAAATCTTTTTATAATTTTTGTAATTATAAATCATATTTAGTTGCAAATAAAATTACATCTGAAAAGTCGACGAAAGAATTATATTCTTGTCAAAAATGTTAATATTGTGTTTCAAAAAAAAAAAAAAAAAAAAAAAAAAAAAAAAAAAAAGGAGCAAATTAATATTTTGGAAATATTTCCCTGATTCCGGATTTCTTTTTTTTATTAGCTTTATGTAAAATAGATTTAACATACCAAGATATAATGAAATAGAACTTTATGCGTTATTTATGAAGACACTTTATTCAAATTATTTGTATATTTTATAAAAAAAAAAGTCTGCAATTTATGGCAGTTGTGTATAAATTCTGGTTAGCTATTAATAAATTAGATGGGTCAAACTATTCTCTAGAAATGATCCATGGAAAATACTTGAATTTCCAAATAAATAGTTCGACAAACATGCATAAATGGTTGGAGCTTTTCAAGTATTACAAACCTGTAAGAAGCTAACATTCATGTATGGAAGAATTTATATAAATTTCTTCTCGAAAATCTTTTTTAGAATATGGGGAATAGAAATTTGAGTATCATTCATGAAAAAAAAATAATAGGGTTTTCATAAATCATTTACTTCTTTAAATTTTTATTTAAATACAAAGGAACACAACACTTTTCCTATTTTTTGCTAATTTATCAATACAACTTTCAATATTGCTGCTGTATGTTTTATACTATATTTATTTCTGCAGTAGCGTAAAATTAACACAAAGTCGCTGTATGTAAAAAACAATGTTTCTAACTAGTTTTTAAGGGTAAATCTAAATGGGTCGATATGCATATAAAGCACCGTATCAAGAAATATTCTGAGAAATGATTTATGCAATTCTAATGCAAAAGTTGTTTAAAAAATTGCCTCTTTCATATGCATGAAAAAAATTACCGATTGTTTTGAATCATTTCGTTAATGGACAAAGAAAAACTAGTTCGAGTTGCGATTGCAAATTGCTTATTGAAAGCGGAAACAATAAAAAAATTAAAGAATCCGCTGCCATCTATCATAGAAATTATTTCCATTATGATTTAAAAAATAAAAATCACATTTTAAAGGATTGGAAATATGTGACCAAAATCGAAACAATGACTGGGATTTTGCAACGTTTATTAATCTCGAATTTATTTATTTGACCAAAATGAAACAATTAGAAAAGCGGTTACATTTTGAGTCCTTCATTAAAAAAAGAAAAAAATGGCGACTGCTGCACGGGAAACACATATTCATTGAAAGCACAGCAGGACATAGCAAACAAGTAAATTTATGACCTAAAAAGCAAGTGCATCCAACCATCCTACAGCTAGATCATGCTTTGTGACTGTATCTTTTTCTGAAGTTAAAATGACTTTTTAAAACAAGTGAAATTTTCCACAAGAAATATTTAAATAAGTATGACACATGTTCTTTTTCTTCTTAGAATAATTTCTTCTATATTTACACAGAGCATTACTATCAAATAGCGGAAGAATATTTCTATTTTGGCAGCCGGATAACAAGCATAATAAACAAGTAACTGTGAGAGTTCAGTGATTATTTGATTTTCTTTTTTCTGGAAATTATTTTTCGTTTATTCAGTTGTTACTTTGAATTGCATCACATTTCGTCAGTTAAAATATCATATTATATGAATTTCTTAAGACAATAGTATATCATTATTTTTTTTACACCGTAAAAAATAAATTTCATCAAAAAAATTTATTTTCAATAGCTTTTTTTTCTCTTAAACTATTTTGTTCATGTAATTATTTTTCAATCGATTACACACCACTGAGTTAAACGAAGTTTGTTTGACTTTGATAAAAATTTGATTGATTTGAGGCACTTCCAACTATCTATATTACAGATGTTTGTAATTTAATTAATGGAAATTTCGAATAGCAAGAACAAGAGATATTTCCTATTCCTTTATTATTGAAATAAATATTTTAAATTTAAAATCAAAAAGAAAATGAAAGATTTAACATTTCAAATGATTTAATCTTTCTTATTTCCTCATAAATATTCTTTCCTAACAACAAGTTGAAAACCACTAATTGCAAAGAAAATTTTATTACCATGAGGCTCTATTTAATACATTCAAATCCTACAATGACCATGAAATCAATGATTTATAATTTATACTAGTCTTTATATAGAAGTTATTAAATCAATATTAATGTTTAGTATTTAGGTATTAGTATTAATATTAAAAGGTAAAAACCTATAGACTTATATCAATGATGATATGAGAAATCCTGACTGTAGAAATAAACTATTTTGGCCCTGCTGTTATTGTTTTTCAATTTTTTAGACATATTATTAATAATATTATCGAAAGAATGTAATTTTGTTTCTTCTCCAGTTAGTAACTTTTTTCTTCCTGATCTAATTTTGTCGGTACCAACAGCATAAAGTGGATTTCTAAACACTACAAACATCCATTTCGGCATCAAATCAACAAAAGGTTTAATTGAAGACAAGGACGGGAATTATACATTTTCAAATTTAGTTGTGTTAAACTCAAATATTCAAATGACTTTAAGGAGATGAAAAATTTTATCTCTAGACTGACTATTTTTATATTCCCTTTTATACTAACTTATCACTTCCTAAAGGCCATTATAGCTGGATGCATCTATGTACGTTATAGACAATATTATCTAACATTAATTATCAAAAAAAAGAGGTCTATATCAATATGAACTTGTATTTAAGTAAACCGCTAAACATAATGTACCCAATGTAGTATTTTTAAATACATGGATGAAAAATTTTTTTATACATGTGTATTAGAAATTTATTTAGAAGCAAAAATATTATACCGATTTTGAGTTTAATAATTTTTGTAAGAAAATTAAATTCAGAGTTCAACAAATATATCGATATTTTGTTCAAAACTGGAAATATGTTGGACAAATACCAATAAAAATGTTTACATGCCGCCCAACCTGACTGCGGATGAGGTTCTAGGTTCGGATCCTGTTTCGGGCATAGACGTACTTTCTTCTCCTATCATTGTCCTTTCCTTGTATGAATGAGTTGTGAATGGTTGCCTACTCTAATACAGGGTACTTGTGACATGTGTGTACTGAGGAAGTCTGACTTCATACCAAATTACGGTTCAGTTGGAAAAGTGGAGCAGAGCACTCCATATTCCCAGTTTAACTGGCATAAAATAACAACAACAATGATTGCGTAACTAAATTTATACATTTTAAACGAAGTATAATAGTTCAGCTCCAGCCTTCTATTTCAGCTAGATTCACAATCTCTTACAAAAACACTTTTTTTTTTAACTATAAAGTGGTTGTTTCTTTCGTTACAGTTGAGATCATGTGTACTTCACTTTATTTTACTTATAATTGGTCTGTGAGTTAAACACATAATCGTTTTCACCAATAATGTTGAATGTACAATTTTGTCCACCCATCAAAAACAAGTAAATTTGTCAGTGGGATTAGCTCTTCAGTGAGTAGTTGGAATGAAAATTTTGGCCAATATCTTACTGAGATTGGTTATTTTATATATTATAAGAGATTTGTCTTTCTTGATACCACTATTATAAAATAAATATTTATTAATCATTAAGTAAAGATAAATTTATTTCATGTAGCATGAAAAGCAAATTAAATATTAATATTTGATTTATTATATAAGCAATAAATAAATCATAACATCCACTTTATGGATAGTTTTAATCAGCAAGGACGATTTAAATGTTTTTTTAAAATTTTTTTTGCAAATTTTATTATTTTTAGGTAACGTTTTCTACTAAGTTCTTTGACGTTGCACAAAATATAGACAACGCATTTGGTTAAATTACATGTTAAATAACAAGAGTCACACAGAAAGATATACGATTAATATATATACTTTTTATTATTGAAAAGTTGTACTATGTTGTTATTCAATTAAAATTTAAACAGAATGATACAAAACTCAAAAATAAAAAGGAAACAAAAAATTTATTTTATGAAACATGTAAAAAATTCAAGTATATTTCTATTTACAAAACAAAAAACATTAATGAAATGTTCAAGCAGAAGAATATAGTATGAGAATGTCCAAATCTCTTTGAATTGTTTGTCTGTTTTCAAAATGGAGTTGAAATGTAGACGGAGAGAAGGTATTAGTAAAGCAACCATACAAGCCAATAAACTATATAACATTAACAATTACAATTTTCTTATATATGTATATAAATATAACTTCATCATACATAACTATTTATATATATACGAGGGTCACTCTGAAATTTTTGAGATACTACTAGGTTTTTAAAATTATACTTACAAAATATTAGGTGTGTTCAAAGTAGTCTCCTCCAGCATCAATGCATTTTTGTAAACGAATTTTCCCCATATTAAATGCCTCGAGCCATTCATTTCTTGGAATAGATGGAAAAAATGCATTTATAGCCACATCAATCTCTTCTTCTGAATGAAAACGACGTTCACGTAAGTTTTTTTAGATTAAAGAATAACCAAAAGTCGCACATAGCTAGATCAGGTGAATATAGCGGATGTTCGATCACTTTAATTTGTTTTTGTTTAAGAAACTCAACTGTTAATCCGGCTGTTTGTGAAAATGCATTGTCATGGTGACGCATAAGTCCCCTAACACTCAGTTCTTGTAGAATATCTGGAAGACATTTAGTGGTATACTAGTTTGCTGTTACTGTCTTCTGTCCTTCCAGCTTGATGGCTTTTACGAATTCCGTACTTCTGAAGAAAACGGCATATATCACTTTCTTCAGTGCGCGTGTTTTTTCACCATTGTCGGCGTGGGATCATCTTCAGAGACCCATACTTTACTTTCTTAACGTGTTGGAACGTCAAAAAACGGTATTTACGTTTCATCACCTGTTACAATTTTAGAAATGATGCGGTGGCTGCCATCATTTAGCAATTTAAGAGTTTCTTTACTGATTCTGACACGCTCCTCTTTCTGGTGCTCAGTTAGATTATGGGGAACCCAACGGTAAACTACTTTTTTCATATGTAATTCTTCATTAATGATTTTGTGTATGGCTGCGGATCCAATGTTAAGTTCCTTCTCTATCATTTGATAGGTACAGCGATTATCATCCATTAACATTTTTCGTATGGCAGACACATTATCGGGGATTTCTGCCGACGGCGGCCTTCCTGTGTGTTCTTCATCCTGCAGAAAATTGCGACCTCTTCTAAATTCTCTAAACCATTTGAATACAGTAGCACGAACTGGAGATTCATCACCAAAGCTAATTGCAACCGTTGAACGCATTCTTCTTGATTTAATCCTGCTTTAAAATCGTAGAAAATCATAGCGCGAAAATGTTCTCGTGTCAACTTCATTTTCTCTTCTGTTTAAAATTTATTCTACGCTGAACAAGTTGAAGTAAGTCAGTAAAAAATCATCTTCTGTGTTAAAATATTTTGTATTTTAAAATTAAACCGTTATTTTTATTTTGTAAATTCTTGTCTGCGCGTATCTCAAAAATTTCAGAGAAATCCTTGTATAAACAGGAAAATAATTTATTTACATTTTGCCACTGAAAATATTATAAATCAAGCATTTGATTTTAGGAATTACTTTCAACAGCTAAGATTTTCTGGAGAAATACTTTATAAAGTATTCTATACGTTTCAGTTTCTATTAAAGCAAAATATGTGTGCCACCAACTTCAGCTTATAAGTTTTTTTTTAAAAGTAATCATTCAATTGTGAATAGATGTGCTCATTATCATTAAGCAAGTGATTCAAAATGTAAACATAAACATATAATTATGATAATTAAAAACTATACATAATGTTTATATCTCTTATCTTTAATAAATGGTTTTAGGGCAAGATAAATAAGATTATATGTTGCTACAATGAATTTAGGAAAATTTTTTAAAAATTTTATGCTGTTTAAAATTTTGTTGGAACATAAGCAAAACATTTGTTTCATAAAAATTTACTTTCATTAATGTTTATTCGTACTTCTTAAATTTTTACTGAAGTTGAAACATTGCTATTATACATGGTCACAGTTTCTATATGATCAAACTTTTCAATATTATGTTTTTATTATCAAATTCATTGCTAGCATGTAATAAAGTTGCTGTTGTTATTACGAATCCTTCATGATTCAGCAACAGTTCGATATGGTCCATGAGCATGTATTCTAGCAAAGTCAATCCCTAGAAGTGAAGGTGGTATTAGTCCTCTAAACGTAGACCCAGATCATGCTTTGGAGAGTCTGGTTTTAGATGACAATTGTTGAAGCTTGGAAAAACTTTGCAGCCGAAGATAAAAGTTAAGCCTTTGAGATAGCTACTATTTAGGCTTGAAATTGCTGTGATATCTGATCTATAGCCTCGAGCTCTAGAATGGTGCTTGGGCCCTTCTAGTCACCGTTCTTTTAATCCATGAGATACGAGCACGCGAAGGAAGAAGACTCACTTGGTTCCTTCGCCTGTGTGTCTTATATGAGTATAGCGTCCGGAATGTTGACCCCACCAGGAGTCAACACTCCCGACGTATATCTTGGCACAGCTTGTCCTTTTGGACCTTGCGCCATAAAACCCAACCAACCATCCCGACGTATATCACCCATTTCTAATGCACTAAAGTAAATTGAATCAAGTGATACTAGTCAAGTGATACTAGAAACATAATAATGGAATGTTTCTCTGGAGAACAACCATATTTAAATACCTCTGTCAAACATTAAATGATGAGCCAATCTATATTTTATTTATTATTTAATTAGATTATACAATTATTTAAAAATCGTTTCGTTTAACTTTTGCATTTTGTTTAATGGCAACATCAGTTACATTCTATAATTATTATTATTGCACATTTAGTTCTTTTTGGATTTTGTAAGCAATGTAAGCTTGATTTTTTGATTGAAATTACGTTGCTAAATATAAACATTAATTTAAACTCATTCATCTAATGAGCTTGGAACTTATTTGAGTGATTAAAAGAAAAGTTAGACATATATTCCTTAGTGTTTCATTTTTATTTCTGTTAGTTAGAGCATCAAAGGCTAATAATCCTCGTCCTTCGGATCAAAGACTAAATAAAATCAAAAACTAACAATATTATAAGGGAGTTATAGTATCGGATATATAAATTTCTTCAATTCAAACGTTTAGAATGAACAGAAACTTTTAGATTCTAAAATGGCAAGAATCTAATTTTAGTATATCAGGAGAAACCTATAAGAAAAACCATTAATTGATTTAGCTAACCTAGATGACACCTATAGCTGAAGTAGATCAATGTCAGTTAATTTGCATGTGACAGGAAATGGAAGACAAATAAAATAACTAGTGATTTATAACTTTGACACCAAAGTATTTACACAGACACACAATTAGACCCAAAGACATTTTCTTCAATGGACTTCAACAATGAATATTTCAGCATCGAAATGATATGAGAAACGCAATTAGTTTTTAAACGCTAAGTGAATTAGCTTATATATATATATATATAAAACAGATATTTCATCACTGTTAAATAAGCTAAAAAAATATTTTTGTTGGATGTTATGATTTTGAGGATGTATTTGCACTAGAAATCA
>JAPDSC010099902.1:0-22909 GCA_026290005.1 Latrodectus geometricus | reverse complement strand
AAAAAAAAAAAAAAAAAAAAAAAAAAAAAAAAAAAAAAAAATCAAGCAAAATCATTTTGGAGTCAAATTAATTAATTAATTGAATAAACTATTAACTAATAAGGTATTTTGTGTTGATTTGTTAATATAAAAAATAAAAGTAGTTAATACATTACTTGCTCAACAAGGAATTTTATATATATAATTCAAATACCAAATAACTACTTGTTATGTAAAAGTTCAACCATACTATATAACTATAACCTACATCAAGTTCTATATCCATATAATTAGTTATATAATTATGCAACCACGATACTAGTTTCTTGTCGGGTCAAAATATCACACAAAACTGATTCTAAATAATATGAAAGATTAATATTTTGTTAGAACACCAATGAAATTTTCGGGTTAAAATCACTTTGAAAACAAGTATAATATTATTATGAATATTAGCAATATTATTCTTAGGTAAATGTATTTTAACAATTCCTCTGATAAACTTTTTCTACATATTCTAGTAGTTGAGCATTTACTATAGCTAACAGTGAAATATTGACTTAATTAACTTATATTGGTAGCCAATATGATTATTTAAATTTTTTATATTGTATATAAAAACATTGATTATTATATAAAAACTATATTATGCGAATATAATGGAAATACTACATTCTGTAGACATAAAAGCGGAGTGAAAAATTTAATCAACAAAATATTTTCGGAAAATATTTTACAATTTATAATGTTAACAAATATAATAAATATCAAACAATGAAAATTTTAACTTATCAACATCCAAACTTTGTACATAAGGCTTTGAACTTCTTGTGAATATTTACATATAATATTATAAAACACTTGAATCTTCGATTCATTCCCAATTTAATTAAGTTTAACATTGTAAAGTAAATGCGACTCGTCACTTTCCAAGAAATTGGTACCAGAAGAAAAGCAACAAATACTTTCCTACAGCAGTGTCAAATTTAACTTTACATAATTTATTAATATTTATTACTACCTAAATAAATAAAATTGATTCAAATTTATTTTACTTATCATGATATAATCATATTTATCTTTTGTAAAACATAATAAAATGACAAATTAATGACCTTATCTTAATTATTTTACTTTTAGTATATTAGAACTGTCAGTTTGGTAGCTAATTTACAAAATTTTTAAAAGATATTTCATTTTACAAAAAATTTTATTTTGTTAATAATTTTTTCAACGAAGAAAGGAAAAAATCGATTTAATTTATTTTTCACAATGATAAAAGAGGTAATCATAAAGACTGTCATGAGACGATATGATATAGTTAAAGAATATCGATGATTCTATTTCTAGTTCAGAGAGAAACACTTTTTAAAAATTCGTTTTAACTATGTGATTTATGATTATGCGATCTTGACTTGATACTATTCATATTTAGCGATGCACCAGTATTCATTACTTGAGTGCATTCTGCCTTTATTTTTTAGATAGAATCGGAATTTTAAATTATCAGAAAATACTAGACAATGCGTTGGATTATCTTTTTAAGTTGAAAAAAATTAAAATCTGATATTTTTAATAATAAAAAATAGGTATAATCAAGTGTGTGTGTGTAAAATTAATATATCAAAAAATTTATATTAATTACGAAACTTATAACTGTCTCTGCTTTGTGATCAATCGAACAAAGCAAGAACAAAATTTTTTCCAAACGATTATAGATAAAATTGCAAAGTAAATATTGGCATTGTCTAAATGCGTGCAATATTTATTCTAAGAACAATTTGGCTTGCAATTAATGTCACTTTTTGTTTATCATCGAAAATAGATATATTATATTTATATTGCACCTTGTAATAAAGTCAACAGTAAGAAACAAACAAAATGTAAATTGAAAATGGGAAGTACGTCTTCTAATTTACTGTATACAAGTCCATTCTAGTAGTTTACTTTGTGTCAATTATACATTTGGTTCATATGCTAACTTATTAAAATTTAAAATAGATTGATTCTTATATTTAAATGCAAAATATAATGAAAAAGATATCGATTGGTTGCTGATTGCCAATCGATTGGATAATTTTAAATTTGTTTTGATTTTTGTGATTTCACAGCAAATATGTTGGTACATTTAAGCAATAAATCAATATACATATTGTTGATTTTCTATTAAAATGCATCAGTTATATGTCTTGGTTAGAAAATACAAATGTGAGAATAATATACTCATACCTAATTCTATTCTTGTATTTACATTCCATCTTATTGGAGCAAATTCAAGAACTATTTTAAGTAATAATGAGCAGCCATAAAGATGATTTTAAAAAGATTAAGCTAAATAGGATATGAAATAAATGAATAAGATATTTTTTTTAAGTCTAATTTCAGATTTATATAAAAAAATAGGTAAAAAAGATGAGAAATGAATATTATTTTATGAATTCAACAAATTTCGTTCGTAAAATTAAACACATAAACTTATAAAATAAATAATTGCGTTAAGGTGTTCCCTTCATTTTAAATTCAAAACTGAATCTTTCGTATTAACGAAATATCATTTGTGTTTTTTTTTATTTGTTTCATTTTTTAAATTTTTTTGTAAAAAAAATAAAAATATGAATTTTAAAAATAAAACTTTATTTGTAAAAATATTACCTTATATCTATAATTCTTTGGGTATGTTTTTGGAGAATAGCCCTGGTATGAAAATTATAGAAAAATGCAACTTCAAATAAATTGGTTGATTAATTCCTACTTTTTTGATGCTATATTTCTAACATGCACTATTCATTTTATATTTCATAAGTGCCCATGTTTTACTGTAAAATTAGAATGATTGCAATACTGATGAAATGTAATACTTCAATAATAGTAGTCTCTTTCCCCGCTAGATGTCTTAGCTCTTAAATGGTTACGACACCTAGCGGTGGAAGACACAAAAACAAAAAACTTCAATATTAATAATCATATCAAATATAACTGTTAAAACTTACTTTCGAAAGCATGGTAAAATAATTTCAAAACAAGTCCAAATGTTTCCTGTTTCAAACATGTTAATTAGCGGTTATGATTAATCACTTGTGACTTGAATCATTACTAAAGTTAATGATTCATTAATACCTTACAAGTAATTAATTAAACATTTGAATAGAAGATTAAGATATGTTTTAATAACTTTCAGGGAAGCGAAATAATCCAGTAGATATAAATATAGAATTTTAATCAAAGGATCTCATTGAAGTCGGTAAAGAATATAAATTTAGCTTGTTTATCGTTTGAATATTTCCTGAAACAAATTTTGTTCTATTTGATTCGACTCATTGAAGAGATCCTCATCAATTAAAAAGTTCCCTTTGTTTTTTGTAACGGGCTTGTTAATCAACCATTTAAATTAACGCAATCCAACCGTTCGATTTTTTTTCTCCTTTTACATTGTGATGAGCGATATTTAATATCGCATACTCAGCAATAATTATTGCTCGTTCTTCTGCATATAGCAAATTTCACTTCCTCATACTTGGGCATGTGTATCAATTGTTCCAAAAGTGCCGAGTTCTGTTTTTTTTATGCATTGTTATTGTTGTTAAAATGCGGTATTACTGCTTCACTGTAACCGTCGCTTAAGGCTCTAGTCCGAAAGCTGATTCTGCGTTACCCGAAGTCCTCGCTAAATAATGTGTTAGGAAGAAAAAAATATAAGAAAATAATAGATTAGCAATAAGTAAAGAAGAAAAAAAAATATGGAAACTTCATTACGCGACCGGTTAAAACCGGTTTAGGGGAATAATGGCTCTAAGTTTGCATAGACTTCGTGGTTTCTTGCAGGTAATAGAGCGATGAATGGCGAAATTGAGAAGGTAAGAAATAATAAAGAATTTTATTACTCTAACGGTTATTTTTTATCTTTTAATTATAAACATGCTTAGAGTAGAATTTTAATTCTTGAATGGCCATTTCTAACGAGTTCCAATTGGTTAAAAAATTTATCAAATAAAGAACATTTTATTTCCAAAAAATCCTTTAAATTTACGTGTTGTAAAATATTGTAGAATTTTAATAAAACAGACTTATTTGAATTGGATAAGAAATGCAAATTCAGTTCAATTATGCCTTGAATATTTTTTTAAGCAAATTTTGTTCTGTTTGCTACCATCCATTGAAAAAATCCTCATTAATCAAAAAATCAATCTTAAAACAAAGAAGTCATGCAGATTTGATATTGAAAATTAAACTTATGATGGTACACATCTAAAACGAAAATTTTGAAAAAACACATGTTTTTGAGTTACCACTACACTAATTGTCTGCTGCCAATTTTTTTTCGGTAATAAATTTTATCAGTATTTAAAGAAAAAAATAAGAAAATGTTTGCACTTTTTATTTTTATTATTAATAAAACAAACAAAATGTTGAAATTTTAACATTTTGAATAGATAATCCTTATAGTGAACTAAATTTCCGGTATGAAATGTATTCTTTTACTGCACTTTTTCGATTTTCATTTTATTGAAATTTCCTCTACTTTTTCCAAAAAAAAAGCTGTTTAACCAAAATAAAATCTGTTCTATTTAGACCCCAGGTGGTGGTTCAATTTGTTTCAAATACGGGCATACTTCTTTTATTCCCTGTTTCAGAAAAAGCACGCACGGTTTTGAGCAACGCAGATTGCATATCTCTGGAATAGCTTATCAAACGCAAGACATACTATTGATCAAATGCTTTTCATCTGCGGAAATTGGCGAATGCATTGCTTTTCAATGAATATCATTGCATTTTCATTTGAATATTTCGACGTTTTACACATTCACAAATATTACATTTTTAACATTTGCGAGGAAAATTTAGCTATAAAAGTACTATTTCAACCACTCACCAGTGATAGTTTTTTTTAAATTTCAAAATCGAAAGCTCAGTGAATTATTTACTCACATTACTAGTCTAGTTATATTATATTAGACTATATTAATGAGATTAGTACACCTTTCAGTCAAATATTTTGAAATTGATTCTCCAAAACGTAAAATAGAATTCTGGATCAGTGCTATATGAAGAAATTAATTGAGAAAAATTACAATTTATTGCCTAAAATTTCTCGTTTTATTTTGAAACGAGTTTGCAACGATAACTAAGCTAGAATACTGTTTCAATTTAAACTGCGGAGAGTAAGAATTTGTAGAATGGATACAATAGTTGTTCACACCACAAATTCTAATTCTCTTCAGAATGTTTGATTTCACTTGAGAATACTGTGTGTAAAAGTGCACTTTTATTAACTCTTATACTTTATGACATCGATCAGAATTTAATAAGTATTCTTTCTAAGGTAAAGTTTCAGAATCAAACGCGCAAAAAATTATAATGTGCAAAATAAAAAAGTAAGATTATACAAGCCCTTAACCCACGTCATTTGATCATTAATAGTCACCCCTGACTTCGTTTGACATCATTAAAAAAACATTTGAGCATTTCTTTAAGAAAGAAGAAAATACTTTGCGCTACAAGAAATTCGATTTTTGTGTGAGAAGATAAATAGTGACTTGCTACCAACAAACGTCTTATGACTTGTGTACAGAGAGTTAATTCCCACATTAAGTTCTCAGTTACATAATATGATTCAAATACTGGGAAGAATACTTGGGAAGAAATCAAATTCTAAGATTATTTTTAGAGACTGTGGACCGCATAAAATATGAAATAACAAATAAGTATTGAATACAATTTTAAAAATGTATCAAATAATACTAAATATCATATAATCTAAAAAGGCAAGTTGATAGAAAAGGATTATTCAGGTGTTACAAACAAAAGAACTCTATAAAAAATTTTCACTTTTTTATATAGTGATAATCTAAACTTCAAAGATAATTTGATTTTGATCTACAAAATTAATAAGACATTTGATCAAATGTTAATCTTATTTTGAATTTAAAATATCATGAACGAGCAATTTATTAATTAAGATAAAATAAAATATGTAAATTAAAAGGCGATTCAAAAATCCTAAGTTCTCTAAACTTTTGATGAAACTGATGTTTCTAATAACACTTTAATTAATAAACAGACTTAAACAGAGTTTGTATTAAGAAGCTCATATGGTATAGTGATACATTAGCTTCGATTTTCTCAATTCAAAAAACAACAGTGTCACTTTTTTTATTGTATTGGGTTCTCAATTCAATTTTCCTCAGTTTTCACAAAAAAAAAAACAGTTTTTTTAATAATCTCATTTGTAGCGATTTAATTTCATCGTAACCATAACTGTTAGGGAGGATTAATTTTAAATACGCTTTTCTATTCTCAGTATGTTTCTCACAATATAACATCTCAATTGTTTTACCTTTCTTATTGTCTTAATACTTTATTGTGTTAATAAAATAAATTTTATGTTTTGTTAAGTATATTCACAATAGCAACCACACTTTTCAGAAATACATGACTGATATGTGAAGAACAAGTTTTGTGTTTTTATTTTCAAAATAATTACATTTCTTCTTATAAAATATTCACACAACTTGAAATCTATAAAGTAATTATTTTTATTTTGTAACTAATATAATAAAGGAAAATTATCTGTTTCAATGTTATCTTTATTGAAACACACAAGCGAATGATATATTAGTTTGGGGAAAAAGTTATCCATTATTTTTTCGGTAGACGTCTGTAGTGATCGCTATCTCGTGAGATATCTATCAAACAATTTCAGATTTATGATCGTTGGAAAGGTGACATTTGACACAAAAATATCCTCTTGCGGTTTTTTGTTTGATTAATTCAGTTACAAGTACAAGGTTTCAAAAATGGAAGACAAAAAACAGAAAATTCGATACATTTTTGTTTTTCTCTTGTAACGGCGAAAAAGATAGCCGAGTAGCTAAAATTGTGAAAGGTGTTTATCGTCCTATATAAGACTGTAACAACCAGTTACGTACAATTTTCGTTTCGTCGATTCCGTTTGGTTATTTGGATGCTAAAGATGCACCTCGCATGGATACAACATTGTCGAGAATGTCAATAAAATATCAAAAATTATCAAACTTGACAGCATGTCAGCAGTCGTAGCTTCGCACAAGACCTAAAAATCTTCATGAAAACTGTTTTAAACCTTTTTACAAAGCTAATCTGAAAGAAGTTACAAAAAGTTCACGTAAAAATAATGGATTTCTTTTTCCCCAACCTAATATATTACTAAAACCGTTTGAAACAACTTGTTTCCTACGAACTTAACTTTTAACTTATGAAAAAATGTAAAAGTAATAAAATAAATATCTTTGTTAACTTCATTATTCAAAATTTGCTGGAATACTTAGTCATTATTTATTGTTAGTTTATTGATGTATTTCGGCTGATTTAAAACATGTTTCTCAAAGTGCTTCTTGATTTATTGCATAAATCACTATGCAATAGATTGTTGAAGCTTTGTTTTCTTATAAATCCGAGATATTTTTTTCAAAGTATTTTCACTTTTAAGAAATCTTACAGAAGACATGTATAGAGAAATTACTGACAGAAATATTTATTAATATTAGCACCATGTTCATTTGATTATCTTTTTGATTAAAAAATTTTTTTTATGTTCCTACAATCGATTTATTTTGAAATTGATAGAATTCAGCTTTGGTAAATAATTAGCAGATATGCAAATCAGCTGAAAGCCACTTGAAGCCACAGAAACTCCTTCAAAACTGCAGTAACTTTATTCAAATATAATTTTACATGTATCTGAAAACATAACAAATGCAATTTATTCTTGTTTATAAATTAAATTTATTTTTGTATTGCTAGTGGCCTTGAAATCGCAAGATCTCTATAATGCTTACAGATTATTGAATTTGGCTATATTTCCTATAGGGTGATGAAATAATTGTCAATCTTCTTGTGGCACCTTTTATAAGTTAATGAGAATTTTAGGAGTGAGATATTATATACACATAGCATGGGTGAGAATAACCCAAAAAAGAATTTTGATTGAGCGAATGTATCAAACATCACATTCATGGAATTCATTCTCCAAATTTTTGTTGACAAAAATAATTTTATGAGTATATGAATTATCATTTATTTAAATGAAAGTTAGACCCATTGCCGTATTGTATTACTGTGCTGCTCTATTTAATTGAGACAAATAAAAAAAAACGTTTTTTTTTCCAAAAAAATTACTTTTTAATTGTTACATACATTAAGTAGACTGATAAATCACTATACTAGTCCAAAATGCGTGTCCTCCTTTAGCAGAAGAAATCTCATGAATACATCTTGAGGCATTAGCTTTACTATGTAGTATATCTCACGTAATCTTAGCTTCATTCTCTTGAAAGCACATGCGTACCATTTGTTTTGCTGTAGTGAAATCCATCTCAGTTAAGCGATTTTTGAGAATATGCTATAAGTTCTCAATGGGATGGATTGAGGTTTGTTGAATTACCAAATAATGAAATAAAATAAACACTTTTATTTTCCAGCATAAAAGTATTAACTAATTTTGAATTGTAATAAGGTCCCAAGTCATGTTGAAATGTTTCTATGAACGGAACAATCCTCCTGGGCAATATATTTATGTATTAAAGAACTAAGCTTTTAGCTTATTTGTAACGAAAAAACCCATTAGAAGGATGTTTTAAAATCTGTTGTCAGTGTTGTTTTACCGATATGGTGTTGTCTCATAGTTACATCTTCGTCTAACTACACTTGATTTATAGCCCTGGACAATCTATGGGTTTCATCACTAAAAAACTCCTTCCTCAGCTCATTAACAGTCCATAGTTAGTATATTATTGCCCATGACAATCTTTTTTCCATGACTTTATGATTTATGAATTGTTTTTACTTCAATTTTATTTGTCATACAGTCACCTTCCAGAAGTATATACCTTACAGTTCAGGTACACACTTCAACACCCTAATCCAATAAATCTCTTTAAAGTCTATTTTAACTTTTTTGGTTTTATTTTGCAATATTTTATTATAATTTCATCAATTCTTGGAGCATTTTCCAGTCTTTATACTCACATTCTTTTTTTCTTTTCTTTTTAGAGACGATGATCTGAAAATTCTTGAAACACTTTATTTGCCCTCACCAATTGCCACACATATCTCTCCCAGTTGCAGAAACGTTTTCATTGAAAACGCTTCTTCGTAGTAATATACATCTTTGGACAAGCAGAAGTAATGCGTGTTACACGAAACGCAAAGTTATAACCACTAACTGCTGCATCAAAAGGCTTACAACACATCTACAACGCTGGTAATCCCATACCAACTCATACAAGAAAGACAACTTTGTCCCAATTAATTAAAATGATATAATACCTTATACTAAAGTATAGAATTTTCCAATACCGACCACTGTCTTAAATTCTTATCTATGGATAATACAAGAAGAGATATTCAAATAATATTTTTGCTCAAATCATGGTGCTGCCACTTCGAAATACGTGATATTCGGTTACATTCTGGGATTGATTGAGTGTACCTTGTGTTTTTTAGATTATTATATGCTTATTTTTGAGTTGCAGAGAAAATATCGATTCATTTGCCAAGATAAGTTTTATCTTATCAGATAATGCTCAATTTAAATGCTGTGGAAACCATTTTTATTGTACCACACTAGATAGGACCGATTGAGGAACACAAATTCATAATACACATAGACTTACAGTTTATTATTGTGTGATAATCTAACAACTATAGTGACAAATATCATCATAGCATGAACTCAGCAAACACAAGTGACACATATTTGGAAGTCGTATTTTGATTTCTCTTTCTGCAATGTATCGATCTTTTGCGGGGATGGCAATATTTTGGTAACCAAATATTTAGATTAAAATTTCACTGGATTGAAATTGTTTTCCAAATCGGGGAAACATGGAATGATGAGCATTGATGAATAATGCTACACCCTAAATGATTGTTCTATCAAATTTTTTTAACATCCTATTAGTGCTAGAATTTTCCATGAATCTTCGTGAAGACATGCAAATAAATTAATTTTAAATACAACTTGTTAAAATAAATGCATATAATCTCTTAACATCAAGGGTGGGCATTAAAGGCATTACGATCGATTAGTGACCATAAGACATTTTAAAATGATCACTGATGCTAATTTTTATGATTTGCGTTCCTAAAAATATACTTGCTTAACCCCTGGTGGTTATTGAAGGTGATCGAGAGACAAATAAAAATTAAATATAGCTCGTGACCCAAAAAAGTCTGCCTAACCCTGCTTTACATAAATAGTAGATATGATTTATTTGAAACGAATAATTTATCTATATAAAATAGTCAAAAACTTGACTTGATTTGTTTTTAATATAGTTATACTATTAAAAGCAAATCGTATGAAAGACTGCAATATCCTTCATCTACACTCACGTGCAACTTTTGTAACTCTACGCGAGACTGGTTTTTTATACGACTGCATTTTTCGTATTTCTCTGCATGAGACTCTGACTGGATGCTATGTAATCTGTCTACTATCACACGACATTTAAACACATCTACTACTATTTGCATACTCTTCTATCTACTTATACAGTAAATTACATTCTCAACTATTATAATTAGTTTTGAACTAGTTTCTTCTGCGTGCTTAACTTCTGGAAATGAATGTTTGGTTTGCTTGTCACACAATAACCATTTTTCGAACATGTGGCTTAATTAAACTATGACCTACATTTTAATAGTAAGATTCTGAACCACTACAAAGCCAAGCTGAAAATGAGATTGGAGCCCAAGAGCAAGCTTGATTGGAAGAGGGTAAAAAATTTTCACATTAGCATATTTAAATATACTAATATAAAACAGTGCTCACATTATATATCTGAACATTGTTTCAAAGTAAAGTCTTTTTAAATTCAAATTCAATTCATAAATTCTCTAACAGCTCTTTCAAATATATAACTGCTTGAATTGGTGTTACAAAATACCATAAATCTTATATACCATAAATCTTATATACCCTGTACAACCTGCACTTTTTAAAGCAATTTAAAGTTAAATCTCATTTAAATTAAATGCAACGTTGAAAACAGCTTTCACGTTGTCTTAAACTAGAAACCAACTTAAGAAATATTGGTTTCTATTTAAAACCTTTGTTGTTTGTTGATATTATACATTTTGTTTGTTGATATGATATTTTTAAAATTTTGATAGTTGAGCAAGTTTTTTTTTTAAAAAAACATTTACAGGCTAAAATGATATTAATTAAGATTAGGATATTTCAAAAGATGAATATAAAACTAAAGAATGTCGTAGATATGTCTGTTTCGTTTCAAACCTAAGACAGTTTTTTTATGCTTAGTTAATATATTAATAAATAATTCTGCTTTATCATTTATTCAAATTTTGCTTCGCATTGATTTATTTTGATTGGCTTCAAATATTACAACAAAACTAAGATCAATCTAGCAGGAAACAAGATGGCGCTAATCCAATTTAAATGCGTTTAAATCAGTTTGCCAAACTGACTTAAGATAAATCAATTCTAATTTACTTAAAGCACAAGTTGCTACCACTTTTTAGTGGTAGCAACTTGTGATTTAAGTAAATATATATAAACACATGGAAAAGTGCAGTGTAAACTATGTATTAGTGTATTCATGTTAACAAGTATTTTCATATAAAGGCTAAATTATTTTTGACTAAGATAATGTATGTACGTATAATACATTTAGGATTATTTAAGTGCCAGGGACGCCAAGACAACAAGGGAATGTTTCTGGCTATTTAATTACAAAAACTTTATTTCTATATTGATTCCAAGTTTCTTTAAGTAAAAATTTATTCATTAAATACAATTTTCTGACACAAGGTCAATGTTCATTGACATTCAGTAGGTACTAGTAAGTAAGTAAACGCTCGTGTGGTGAAGAGTGTACCAGCTCAGGTATGACCTTGTCACCTGACTGTGGTTCAAAATTACGAGTCACTTGGTGATGGGCGAGTATTCCAAAGCTGTTAACTTTAAGGTACACACAGTCCGGGTCTCACTTGCACCGCCATGTAAGTTGGCAAATATAACTTTAACAGTGCGAATATCTTTTGTACTGTTAAAGTGATTTGTTTTTTCTGATCAACAGCTATTGTAGTAATATAGAAGGGAACATATTAAAGATATTGTCTACTGTATTATTTAAATTTTATTAAAAGAGTAATATATAATAGAAAATGGTAGGATGTCATTCTACCAAAAATAAAATGTTGCTCTTCAAAAAAGACCATGGATTCGACAAGCAAGAAAAATGGAGACGAGTAGAACACCTAGCTCAGTCAAGGTCACTTTCCCTTTCTGAACATCGAACGCCTCTCATCCAGTGTTCCATTCCCGTCATTTCAAATTACTGCCCCAATCACACTTCAGTGGCGAGCGAATGGCCTTTTTATTAGATGCTTCGACACAGGGGAGCTTTGGCGATCATTTTTCAGCGATCTGATGACGGGCCGTCAACTTTAATCTGGAAATTTTTAATAAATTGGTCACAGAATATAAAAATCGCTTTTTAAAAAGAATATAAATTATAATTGAGTTTCATTAAAATATCTAATTGAAAAAGAATATTTTTTTCTAAATAAGAAATTTGAATATCAGAACCCCACTAGTTATAAAAAATGAATATAATTGAAAAAATTCTTTTTTAAACATTTAAATGTAAATTATTTAATATAAATATAAAAATCGTTAAAAGTTTTAAATAAAAAATATCTATTTTTCATTCAAATTTCAAACTCAAGATTTCCTCTGTAAGCCGTGAAATTTGCAAAGCCTTATTATGTAATTCACTGTGACTTATCATCAAATATTGATGTCAATCTCATAACATTGTAACAGTTTTTGAGGGTTACTTTAATCCCGCTTGATACCCCAAACTAATCTAATAAAACTTCCAGCTTATCGGTTTCTTTTCATTCTCGAACATCTGAAAGATATTTTTCCAGAAATCTGAAGGTCAAAGAAAGGCTTTATGCACTCTACTTATATAAGGATCTTATAACTTATATAAGGAAAAATGTTTTATTTTAATAAAAAATTTCTCATGCACCTACTTAAAGAATGAATTTTTTAAGTAAGGGGAAATAATTTTTTTTATTAAATCAACATAGTAAAAACTATTATAAAAAATAAAATTCTAAATATCATTGGTTAAGAGAAAATTATTCGAATATAAAATTAAAATCCAGATAGCACTATTTTTGCAAATAATTTAAATTCAGTATTGCAAATCTATTAAAAGAACTATATCCGATATTAAAGTTATTCAAATTCTGATTTGTGTGTGTATGTTTTCTTTTATAAATTAAGTTGTACATTTTTAAATTAATTTTTGTGCTTTAGCATTACATTTGGAGTATTTTTGCCAATAACTATAATGAAATTAAAAAATTATCCTTTTCTCTCATTACTCTTATATATAATTCTAAGAATTCAAGAAACTCCCAAGTTTCTTGAAGTTGCATTTTCACACGTTCCTTTCGGAACAAAATGTAAGAAACATAACATGTACTTTTTATCCATATTTTATAACATAGAAGTTTTGCTACTATTTATTATCAGCCTCTAGTATAAGTAACCAGATTTTGAACTGATTATTTTGTACTAGTGGATACTTTAAGATTAATTCCGTCTCACCCGATCTTTTGGACATCACACAGCGACCAGCCAATCAAAATACTAAACCATTGCATTATTAACCAATGAGATGGATCACGTTATGCCTCAAATATATGGTTTCGGTTTTATATTTATGATATTGGATCCGCTAATACCAATATATTTAACAAGACTGATATTACGATTAATGATATGTGCAGTGACTAAATAAGAGAAGCATTCTTTTTTCACAATGGAAGGTCCCAAGTTCAATTCCAGTCACTTCCTTACAACGTGAGATGGAGATTGTGTTTTTGTTTCCTAAATGCACATCTGTGAAGGTGGGTACTTGGGAGTTTTCCTTTTATCTCTTTTTAGAACAAATACTGGTAGGAGAGTCCTCCAGGAAGAGATTAAATGGTGAATGTTAAAAAAATCTTGCAGCAGTTTTCAACTATTAAGCTTATTGGTACCGAAAATGGAAGCCACGTGGTCAGTACTCTGGCGCGTGGTTTCACAGTTCACGGGTTCGAGTCCCACTTCGGGTATGAGTGTTTGTTGTGGCTTAGAATTCTCTTTAAATTATAGGCTCAGATCTCATAAGCCATCGTGGGGAAAAAATTACAGCTGAGTGACATTTTTTGTTCACGACGGCTTATTAGATTGGTTGAAAATTAAATCAACCAGCCCGTTTGATGGTATGAATATACATATATGTGAAATATATGTATGTATCTGCATTAAAGCCTTTATTTTATTTATTTATTAGATTCCTACTTCCCATTTCTATTTCCGTAATGGTCTGATGTTCATTTTAAATTGTGGTCTCACTTCATTAGTCCGAGTAAGCCAAAAATTCACAAATAAATTTTAACTTTCAGAAAATCAATTATATATTCGAATTTTCTTATTCGTATAGAAGTTTCAGCTGTTATTTTGGGATCAAAATATCAAATGAATTATGTTTCAATACATCATGCTAAGTTTCCATTTATTTTCTTTCAATGGCGCAAGTCTTCATCGCCATCTGTCATCGAAAGGAAGCTTAAAGTTGAAAACTTTCTTTCATTTTTCAGTTGCTTCTAAGTTTCTTCTTTCCACAATTGTCTCGAAAAATGACATTTAACAGAACATGTAAAATACTACTGATTGATGGAAATGTGTTTTCCAATCCGCGCTTCAGATGTAGTAAGGAAACATGGCGAAAAGAAAGACTGGTAACAGTTGACAGTATGCTATTTGACAGTTGTTTTCTGCGATTGTCGATATCAACAGTTTTTTTAATCGAATTTCATTGGAGGAAATATACATTTTTCAAAATCATATCTAATTATTAATCGGAGAACATGAGCTTTCTATAGTGTAACACGTATTTTTAATTCTAATGCGTAAAATGTACTTTTAAAAATTTGTGAAGATGACAGCATGCGTGTTATGTACTTTGTACGAATATAATTAAAATGAGATTTTAATTTAACATACATAACATAAGATACAAAAAGTAGGAAACAAAAATATTTAAATTTGTTTGTTTATGCAAATGTTACTAATTAGAATAGTACTTATTTTTAGAGCGCAATTTAAGGATCTGTACGAAGAATGCTCTTTATTGAACACCACTCTTATAAGGTTGTACGTATTCATCCTCCTATACATCTTCCAGCTATATTATTGACGAGGCATTGCAGCTCTTAACCTTTCTTCTTAAAGAAAAATGTGAACGTTATTACATCAAATGTTTCTAAAAATCTATGCATAATCATAGTTGTTATGTGTATATAACACAGCTCTATTGGTACTTTTTCTGCCCCACATTCAATCCTGTCCACTGATCAACATCTGTAACTGATTTTTCATTTCCACTCGTTTCGTTCTATTGTATCCATAACATCCGATGTGCGTGCTTGGAAATTTTCTGAGTTTCCTACCTTTCTGCTTATGTCCTGTTACTGAAATATATACAGTGTGTGTTTATTAAACTTTTCAACATTTTTTTTGTAGTTAGGCAAACCATACTAACAGCATTGGACTAGCCTAACTGCTTAAGACAGTTTGGCTATACAACTAGGATAATCTAGTGCATAGTCTAGGAATCTTATTAAAATAGTATTCAATACGATATAGTTATATAATAAATAAAATTGAGCTATATTTTATATACTAACATAATAAAGATGTAGAATAGATCTGATAATAAAAATATTATTATATGAAACACCAAATTAGTATGTGTATTAAAAGGCATAATTATATAGACGCATTATTTGACTTAAAACTTTGAGTTAATCAGTAATTTTGACATTTTATTAGTTTCTTTTAAGTTTGTGAATCATAGCTTCTCAGAATAGTGCCTTATTTCTTTATGTTGGTAATTTTAATCAAATTTTAATTATATTACCATTACGATATTCAACCTTAGCGAACTTCAGCTAAATGAAGAAATGAGAGAAATAGCCAAGTGAATACAGGTTAAGATTAAAATTTAATTTATGAAAAACTCTCAAAAACCATTTATGTAAAATGTTTTTAAAGAAAAACAGTACTAAATTTATTTGAATATTATATCGCACTTATACAATTATAAAACGCATATATTTTAAAATTAAAACCAAAAATTTTCTGAAAAAATGTGTTGTACAGTTTATGCTTTAAATTGATATACATTGATGACTTCATTAAGAGAACAAATTCTTTCAGAACCATTTGATTAAAAAATAATACTAGGTACAAAATAACATCTTTCTTGCCTAACTTTTAACAATTCCTAAAAATATTAAGCAAACTTTTAACAATTCATAAAAATATGAAAAAATTGTTAATTGTCAAAAATATATCATTAACTGATTAATAACTGGAACGTCTGTACTACTATAGAAGTTAACCGATGAGTGAAAACAATTAGCAAAGTTTGCTAATTGTCGCTACACAGAATAATGATCCACTGATGGTTAAAGTTTTATAAAACTTTTTTTGGATGCTATTTTGAATATATATTAAATAAGTTGGGCCAGTAAAATGATGGTTTTAAAAATAATGCTGAAACTTTTAAGAAGGAGACCGTATATGCCGATGGACGATGTAGAGTGGTTGAAATTATCCTTAATGGCGATCGTTAATTAGTTTTCGCCCATCATTTTTGTTTTTTCGTAAAAGCAAGTATTAGCACACAATATTCTCTGTTTTAGAACATTATGCTCACCGGCCTAAAATTGTTATTATATAGCTTCCTTATATTGCTAATAACATTTATAATTTGATGGTTGGAAAAGTAAAATCCTGATTTTAGTATATTAAAAAAATAATGCAATAAACAGTTCAAATCCAAAAATCACTCGAAGCAAAAAATTTGATTATTTCTCAGTTAATTAGGTAATTTTTTTTTAAAAACTACTTCATCTTAGGTGAATTTTTTGTCATTCATTTAATTTAGTTCTTCATATATCATTATTCTACTGTGCTTCAATTTGGCTGATAGCTGAGTGGGTAGACTTTGGTTTTCAACTCAACAGTTCATGCATTCGATTCCCAGTAGGAATATAGATGTTTGCCGCTGTTTAGAATCTCTATTTTAAATTGTAAGTCCTATTTGAAGAATCATTTATCGTCAAGTCGTACATTTATCGTCAAATTTAGCAAAAAGTTACCAAAAGCTGTTAATGTTTTTATCCCAGCATTTGTACTTTCTTCTTGTATCTATTAAATAATGCCAAATTAGGAAAAAAGTTTTTTCCCATCGTCTCTCCGATTTCTATATTCTTCACTTGATAGTAACGACCACCATTTTTAGCTTTAAAATTATTATTTAACCTATCTCCTTAACTGCTCCGTTTTGTTAAAACACGATCATATCATTTGCGTGTTTCACGCTCAAGCAGTAAAAACTAGAGACCCATCATCCGGAACCATTTTATATTCTATTTGCCACCAAATCTTCTTTGGTCGCAATTAACATGGCTTTTTTTTTTTTCCTTCTAACTTCCACTGGATGAGATTGGAGAAAGAGTTAGCTGACGGCAACGAGAAAAGAAGAGCGTGACACAATGGGAAGCTAAAAGATTCCAACAAAAGGGATTGTTACCTCGTTTTTTGAGCATCTGCAGAGAAGAGGCACTCTTATTGCCCGAAAGATCCCACAGTGGACCATTGTGGAAGCTGCCGGGGTTCTGTTTCCGCGTCTGGATCGGAGATAAGTCACTGAGGTTAATTGATTTTCAACGAGCTTTAATTTTACGGAAAGAAAGAAAGAAGTACCGTTTTCACGCTGCTTGTTAAGTGTAATTGGAGATTTTTGAAAGCGTATCGTTTCCATTATCTCCGTTACGCATAAAGACTCAATTTGATGTTCTAAGAAGAACCGATAGGAACAAGCTCATGTTGCTTTGTGATGTAACCTAAGTCAAATTTAATTTCCTGCTCTTTCAGTCTGATTAATCTGTGTTCTGTTACTGACTGAATTAATTACAAAATATGTTTCTGCAAATTTATGTGCTTTGTTTTTAAATTGTTTATATATTTATAACTATTTAGTTACTAAAAGAAACATTCCAGAATTTGAATTTATTTTTCCTTCTACAATTCCCTTTTCTATATCATTTTCGTCTCTGTTGAACACGTACAAATTTTTCCCCCTGTATTTAACTATTTGCCTAATTTATGTATATTAATAAAGGACAACCATACATTTTCTATATAAGTATCACAATCTTCAACGACTGACTATTTTCAGCATCCAAAACACTGTAGTCTGTTACAATAAAATTCTATTTGTTGCCATAGTAACGGGAAATGTGATAGCAACTTTTACATTATTTTAAACAAAACAGCTCGAATGCTAATCAAAATATCATTAAACTGCCGGTAGAAATTTTTTATTGCTATGACAGATAAAATATTTCACCTTGACATACCAATTCAAAAGATACACACACTATTTAGCAATGAATATTATCTGTAGTCGCTAAATATATTTATTCATTAGTAACAAATAAACAACTTAATAGAATAGAAATAATTTAGATAGCATTGACCTTTAAGATCTCTTGTATGATATCTAAGATTTTTTAATTCAACTAAATGTTAGGATGTAATCTTATATATAGAGCGTTATTGAGAACGACTACAAAGATTTTAGGATTATCATCAGCAGCAATTTATATATATGTGTGTGTAATGATGTTGTGATGTAATGTTGTAATAATAATGATGTAATGTTGTGCTTATATATATATCTTTATCTCATATGGCAAAATAAATATAATTTCATTTAATGCACAGTGTCGCGTATTAAAAATATCTGATTTTAAACTTATGTTAACTTTGGAAATTAAATATTTAAAAAAAGCCTAAGCTTTGAAGCTGCATAAAAAATTTTAAATTTCACTAAAGATAAAAAAAAATTAATATACTAATACTAAAGATATTAAAACTTTTAGTAGAGTATCATTATTAATGAAAACATTGAAGATTTATTTAGATTCAGTCTGTTACTCATCATTCGTAGTCTACTAGTACCATTCGCTTAGAGCTGAGTGGAATGTCAGCAAGGCGTTCATTCATAATTCGTTTTCTCTTGATTCATAATCGCAAGCGTTCGCACCGCTAATGGTGCGAGGAATGGCGGATATTAATAACGAAATGGAATGACACTGTCTTTACCCACGAATCCCTCTTCTACTTGCAATACAACTATGGTCGGATTCGAATCAGTAGATACCGTGATGAGAAATTACTGAAATGTTGCGTTATTCAATTTCACAATGGTATTGCACAATATATTATAGTTTCGGGTGGGGTATTGGATTTCATTCCCTCATCTTTATAATATGCATGGTTAACACACTGAAGTTCGAATCCCAGCTTAATCGAAGATCTGTCTTGTTCACTAAGTTCTGCTGGGACTCGTTAAATAAGTTGTGGTCGCAATGTCCTCCAAGTAAAATGAAACCTCTAGGGGTGCCAGGTCAAGCATAAAGTGATTTTCTGCGTGATTCCTCTACTGCTCCCACGCAGCTGCTTCTACTAACTGGTAAAGCTAGTTGGGGGAAAACCAGGACTGCATCTCTGAGGCCCATTGGTTGATCCATATCTTCAGTGCTTACTATCAGCCATGTTATAACAGGATAATGTGCCACCACACATAACTCGTAACATTCAAAAGTTCTTTACCTGTCACATTGAATTGTTTCCTACTTCAAGCTTGTTCTTCTTCAATCGAAAATGTGTGATTCATGCTTGCACAGCAACTGGTCTGAGATACATCACTTACTTCTACACTAAATCAGTTTTGACAGTATGCTGAAGCCACATGGACTGTTATACCCTAAGGATATATCCAATGCATATTTAGTTTTATAGTGAGGCATGTGGCAGTGGTTACAATCAACAAAACTCTCCCTCGGTTGCTTCCACTAATTAATGAAGCTCAACTATGGGTTAGATGCAGGGAAGTATTTTACTGCAACAACAACTACTGATATTGTCTTGATATGTACTTTGCAAGGGGTTGTAATTTCAATCTTTAGCCTTTGTAAAACGTGTTTCTGCCATAGCACATTTTTAAATTTTGTACATGAAAGTGTGATTATTTCACATGTTCTGTTTTTATCTTTTGTGCAAACTGATTTAACTTTTGCAATTTTTTATACATGAAGAGTCCCGTATTTTAATTCATTTTAAGCTTAATAAATTTTGATAACACATTAAAAAAATAATAAAGGGAGGAAGAAATGAAAATATCATTGAAAAAGTTGTGAGGAATATTTTCATATTTGGAAAGCCTTAAAATACAGTGTTTCAATTCATTCAAAATTTGCCTAGTAAGGAAATTATAAACCTAATTATTTTCTTTTCAAGGAATAAATGTTTTATTAGAAAAAATGTCTATCTTATAAATATTTGAAACAGCAAAATAAACAATACTATTAATTGGGTAAATAAAATAAAGATCTATAGATAAGATCGTGTTAAAGTAATGATAGATTGAAACCATTGCTTCACCATGAGAAGAAGGTTGTACAAATTTTTCCCCTTGTTTCTAACGTTTCTAAAGTACAATCATTGAAAAGGAGAAAATTCGTTGACAGGACTATTAAAAAGGCTTTAAATGTACTTTCAAGTTAGCAATAAAGATAACAAGAAATCAACCTTTATAGTTAGTAAAAGTGAAAAAGAAATAATGTTCACTACATTTGACTGAGAACTGAAACTTCATGCAAAATATTTAGAAAAACGTTGAATGAAAATTCTGCAGCAAGTGATTCATTGTAACACATTATTACGACCTATGAGGCATGGGTTTATCTAAATATTTGTTACAAAAAGGTCTCTTATCACAAACGGGGTGAAGAAAATATCAACGATATTCCCCGAATATAACGTTTCTGCAGAGACTTTATAATTATATAGAAGGTTTTTTTTATTACAAAAAATTGGAAAAATAAAAAGTAATATTCCTACAGAAATTTTACGAGAAAAGATTACGGAAATCACAGTGCATGCAATCTATGACATTGTTCATAAACACGTAAAATAACTAAAAAATAAAATAAAAAATTTTTTATTTTATTTTATTATTAAAAAATTCTTTTATTTTATTTTTGAATTTTTATTATTAAAAAAGCTTCAAAATCCATCTACAATATATTCTGAAATAAAGTCAACTGCAAGATGGCGCGGTGACCTTGTACTTGATATTGGAAGGTAGTGAGTTCAAATCCCGATGCAACCGGAGATCCGCAGTGTTCACTAATGAGAGAACATTAGATATGTCGTGGTCGCAAAGTCCTCCATGTGAAGTTGAAAACTCTTGTAGGGTGATAGGCCAAGTCCAGTATTCTTCTTGGTCCCTTTTCTAAATTACACTTTTCGGAATACGAGGACACACCCACTGGGTGCCCCTGTTATAAGGTGCTATCCCTTCGGTCCCTTGTCATGCTGAAAGGTGGAAACCCAGAAGCCAGCATTATACAACAAAAAATTTAATTTTGAAAAAATATAATCCATTTTTTTTTGCACTTACTAATTTTGAATAAATAATTAGTGAATAATTAGTTACAATTAATAACGTAGTAAATTTACTATTATTGAAACTTAAAACTTTAACCATCTAATTTAATAAAGTGGAAGCCCCTAACTTAGCAAATTACCTTCCCCAAACATATAAGAATCGTGTTACAATCTATAGCAGTATCATCGGCAAAAAATGATAACAAAGCAACCTTTGTTGTTCTGTTGAGAATCCCACGGAAGTTTGCAAGGGCGTTGGCGGTTACCAGGTCCCGGCCTCGTTTTATGGAATCTCTATAATTACATCAAAGTAAATTCGTCCTTTTATACTCTATCCAGAACAACTTTTTGTAAGCGTTTCAGCTACATGTAAACTTTCAGCTTATGCAACAAAAGATGGTATTCCCTCTTGTTCATTCATTAAATATCAATTTATGAAAACATGAGGTATAATAATACAAATATTCTTCCTTTTAGGGATGAAGCTTTAGTATATGCTTACTGCTTATTTGTTGTTTTCATGAATCGCTTTCATGGTGAAATTAATCTCATTATATTCTTTTGTTTAATATAAGCTTTTTATTTTTCTATAATAAAGTAAAAAGAATAATTGATATTGTGTTCTTTCACTATTTTTTAAGTGATTATACCGGAAAGTAGGTTCTCATACTTCATGAAATTGTTATTTAGGAATCATCAAACAAAAATAATTTTTTTTATCTGACTAAAGTCATTTTAATCAAGTGTTGTAGCTAGTATAATGTTTTTAAATTTATACTTATGATAAATGTTTATCGATCGTGTTGGTAAGTATGAAATATTGCAAGAATTTTTAACAAATATATTTCGAGGTTTATAATATACAGAAAACTGTGTATGTTTAACAGTAGCTTATAATGACATAAGAAAATTAAGAATATAAAACATAAAATAGGATGCTTTCGAAATACAGTTGAAAAGTTTTCTTCAGAATAATATAACTTACTAGAAAAGTTAATTGTTCGAAGTATCTATCCATTCTTCATAGAATAAATGAATAAGTCCAAAATGAGATTTTAAAATATCTTCTGTCAGACGAGTTCTTGAGCTATACGTCTTATATCGTTAGAACCGAATTAAAGATGGCTACATATTTGAAATCAATATATAAGAATGCAAGACTTTGGAAGAAAGACAATTTGGACAAAGAGTTATTTTAAAGAAGGACTTTAAATTTCTAGAGAACATATTTTTCCTGGAATTTGTTTTATGTAAAATGGATTTTTTGCCATACCAGGCTATTCAGAAACAGATCAATCCCCCCAAACTTTTCTGAAGAAATTTATCAATAAAAATTTCACT
>JAPDSC010099899.1:6805-22002 GCA_026290005.1 Latrodectus geometricus | reverse complement strand
CGTTTTAATAAATAATGTTATTAATCATGATATTAAATGATTGTTGGACAATCACTTTCATGAAATTTAATCTACTTACCAGGTAACAAGTCTTTAAGCATTCTGGAATAGAATTTGATTACGTCATCACTACCACTCGATTGATACCATTGATTAATCTCTTTTAATGTTTTCATTTCAGAGTTGACAATTTCCCCTATGTGACCAATTTTTAAATAATATTGCCCTATGAAATGAACAATAGAAATCATTAGGTCTGCCTACTTCTTTCTCTCTATGTATATATATGCATGTTTAAAATAAAACAATATTTATTTCATAAAAAATACAAGGAAAGAAATTTAGATGGATGCAAATAACAAAACAAATAATTTCAGAAGTACTTAGAAAATATTTTTCTAAGCAAATATTATTCGACAAAAAATAATGGAGATTATATCTGAAACATAGTGCTATGTAACGGAAAATGTATAAGTTCCTGTGTTGTGTAAGCAAAAACTACTTATTGTTATAACAAATATATCTTTATCATATATCTTTATTTATTTTGTAAAAAGTGAAAAATTTAAATAAGCCATATTAATTACGAAGTTAAAAATATTTTAACAGCTCAAGTGAAAATTTGAAATTGCGTCGACATGTCACGATTTATTGTTATTAGCTAGAAGATAAAATGGTGAAAATTAAATCTTAAAAAGCAAATAATTATTCACATGCAAAAAGTTATTAATATGTTTACTAATATTAAGAAGTTGAAATATTGTATTATAAAATACAGTACAATTTAGAATAAAAAATATATTATCCTTATTCTCCCATGAATGATAAATAATTTTAAAAATATCATACTAACACATATCAAATAAATTAGATTTCTGACAAATTTCAGCAAATTATTATGATCCGAAACAAAACTTAAAAAATAAATTTAAAAAAAAAAAAAAAAAAAAAAAAAAAAACTACTGAATTTATAAAATTAAATTATTTTCTTCGTTGAAAGGAACGAATAATGTACGAAGGATATTTTTTTGCTCGTTCAGTTTTATATAAATTTAAATGAATATTTAGAAATTTTATATACATACACTATAGCCACATAATTGTAAGCATTTAAGTTCTTATGAATAGAGACAAATTCATCAAGTTGGCGCTAATATCAACAGTTACTTATTTTTTGTAGAACTGCATAGAGAATCTGCTTAAGGTTAAGTCCCATTTATATTATAATACTTTTTCAAGAGCATCACCATACTTAAATATTGAAGGGACAATTCTCGAAAAGGCTATTTGCACTTAATTTGATATCGATAAGGCGTAAAAAATCAAAAGCATGCGAAGAAAATCTATGGATTCTTAGTGGTACGGTATATCACTCTACAAAATTAAATACCCTTAAAGAGAGCAATTATTATATTATAAAACTCTAAATTTGTATTCTTGATATCTAGTCCCTATCTGTTTTGTCATATTAATTGAATTGGTTTAAATATTACACACACACAGAGAGAGAGAGAGAGAGAGAGAGAGAGAGAGAGAAAGAAAGAGAGAAAGAGAATCCCCTTAACTATAAGCACTAGACGCTCTTTTTGCAAACTTCTAATACTTACGTTTTTACGAACTTGTGGTTAGTCCCTACTCTGACACCATCGACAATAATAATTTTAACTCTCATTTTTATACTGAAATTTTGAAATAATTCTATTTGAGAAATTTCGTTTCTTACAAATGGTTTCCTTTTTCGTTTTTTTTATTTTTTTCAATGATCTGTTATTTTTTAGTTATTTTTTATTGCTATTTATATAATGCCAGAACATTCGATTCATTCATTTTGAGTACTTAAAATATTTTAATCAGCAATAGTTAATTTTTCAATAAAGATTTTCTCAAGGAATAAAATAACAATAAAAAATTTAAAAATGCACTGTTTGTAATGTTTGTGCATTTTATTTGGTTATTTCACTGTTTAAATGCAATCTAGGCAATTAAATGGTTAGTGACCTGGTAATGTGATTAGCAAATTTAGGGGTTCAATTTCCACCTTAGGTGATTACAATGATTTCAAATCTGAGATTTTTTTTATTAAATCACCCTTCATATACAAAAGAAACCATTGAGTGACAAATAATTCAAATGAAATTCGAAATTCAGTTGCGGAAATTTGCTCCTTCATTCAATAGACGTTCTGATATTATTTGTTTTATCATCAAAGAATTTGAAATTATTATTTTGGATATAATTATATACTGTCTGAAAAATAATTATCAAATTTACAGATGGTTTCGTTTATTACTGTAACGACAAATTATGACTACATTTTATTTCATTTATTCTTTATTTGAGACCGCCCTGTAAACTTCTTAACGGTAGAAAACTTGCTGTAAGGCATTTCAATGTCCACCGCGTATCAGTTTTCCGGAAAGGCTTTTTATGCATTGTGGACTGCATTCACGTGTCGCAAAGGAGGAAAGCTGGAAAGCTTTTGAGCACACACTCTGACGAACGTGCATGCAGAAAGCAATAACACAACATCCATCCCCCGTTGTTCAGCAATGTCTGTTATCAAATCTCGGAAAAAATTGTGGTGGATATGACACTGCGTAATGGACATCTTAACAGCCGAAAGCCGTTGTAATACATTTCCCTATGCATAAATTGACTTTTAGAAGGACATTTCATAAATAGTGGGCATATTCACGTGTTACAAGGGGAAAACCTGGAAAATTTAAGAGAAGCCACCCCGACAGAAAGGCATATTAAAAACAGAAGTGTAATATCCATTCCCCGTTAATTAACAGTGGCTGGGATGGAATTTGGAATTTTATGCTCCGAAGAGCGTTGTCGTGAATTTAGGACACTGTGAGCAATAATTATTTTTGAAAAAGCACAAATGTTACTCAAAAAAGATAATAACTCTGAATATAATTTTTTTTTTGTAAATAATACTGAAATTAGTTACGAAAAACAAAAATGGAGATAATATAAAAATACTATTTGTTTATTAAAGGCAAAATTTCTTAATTAATTTAAGATTTGATTGAATGAAATATAACGAAACTATACTTGATTTATGCTCTTATTGTTCACGAAGGTGATTCAATATACAAAAGCACACTATAAGTGATTGAAAATCAGTACATTGCAATTAAGGAAATCTTAAAAAATTTAATATTACTTTATTATCGACCTTAATTCATTTACAGACATCTGTAGGTTAATTGATTGATGACCTTCAAAGCCAGCCTCTAGAGCTTTCTCAAGGCAAAGGAATATATCCTTTTACAAATTACAGTAAAAATAAACTATTATTAATCCTTGAAATATCCCAGATTTAAAAAGATATTTGTAAAGCGCATGCATTTTTTTAAATAAAGAATGCGAATATAGAAACTTTTTGGGCTTAAAATTCAAAAGATAAATTATGCATTTATATAAACTTAAGATGTAATGTAGTTTGTTTGCCGCTCAATGATCATTATTGCATCATTACGAGAGATAATTAGAGAAAATTACTGTTTAAAGTGGATTCCAAACCGTTACGAAAATTTGGTGCAAAATTAAATTCGTACCTCTGAATTGTTGTGCAAAAAGTGAGAGCGCTATTTGTTAAACTGACAGATCAATATACAAATTAGCACTAGGTTTATGAAACTCGTCATTTCGATGCATTTTTTTTAAAAAGGAAAATCATTAAAAAAATAAAAAAAGAAAAAGAATTTGATCACACATTTACATTATCTTTTGTTTACATTATCAAATTGCCGAGTGTTTATTTTTATCTATTGTGAAGAGGATAAATATATATTAAAGTCTATTTTTTACAACAGTATTAAAAATATTTAAATTAATTACAAACACTTGAATTACCAACATCTAAGGATATGTGTCAATTTGACATTGTCATACGTATAAATAAATTTTTTATTAAATTATACTTTTACCCATACATATGTTACAATAGTATATATGAATAGGAGATGTACTCAAAGAGATAATACTACTATACAGTACTGTATCTTATCAAAAATGTTATGTTAAATGCTGAGTTAACTTCTTGATACTTTTCAAGATGAAACAATATGTAATTAATAAAATGAATATTAAAATTAAATTTTTCTTTTAATTATCGAAAATGAATAGATTATAATTCATAAATTATAAAGAACAATTAATAATCTATTCCAAATTCAATGCGAAAAAATTTAGATCTGTTCATTCATTTCATCAACTGAATACAACTGTGGATATAAAAAATTCTTCATTCTACATTCCATCCAATAGAGCAGTGATTCTCAATCACTGAGGAGAGACATTTTTGCGTTCTGCCGCCAACTTTTGAAAATATAAATAATAAAAATTATGAATTAAAATTTTTTATTACGAGTAAAATTACTGTTGTTTTTGTAGTACGTATTATATTTATTTTATATTCAAAATTATCAACATAAACTATTTTACACAATGTATTATTGGTTAGTAAATAACTGTTAAACTTATCTTTTTTATGTGTCGTAAAGTTTTGATGTCGGTAAAAGTGTACCGCAACAAAATAACGTTGAGAAAAAGGTTACATTAGAATATTTTCTTTGCCTAATGCATAATGAATAAAACATTGGATAGAAATTCTAATTTTCCTTCAGCTGTGCTAAAGTTGGATTCTAAACCTGTTGAATTTATTTTAAAAGCATCTATTAGGATTATGAAAAGATTTCTATAGATTTTTATAATTAGACTAAGTTTCTTTCACTAAATTTATATTTGTTTACATTGAATGACATATAGTACGTTGAATTTATTAGGTGAAATGATAAATTTAAATTAGATAATGAATGAAAAAGATGTTACACTAACGATTCAAGCATATTCTTATGAATGCAGCCAATATGGATTGTTTTCTAAGGAAATATTTTTTTTTTAATTTCTAATACATACATCAAAGATACTACAGGTTTTCTACCTTTCATCACTACAAGGGGTGGAAGAAATAGCAGTGGGTGTGCGATCGTTGCCCTTATAGTAGTTGGGTTTTCGTAATTCTTAAGCAAATACCAATCAGAAGAGCCCCTGGTATACCTCTCCTAAATGTATATTTTCACATGCATGACATCGCGACCACGAAATATTTAATGTATTCCAATAGCCATTGGTGAACACGACGGTCCTTCGTTCGAGATTCAAACTTTTTTCCACAGATAATGAAAATGAATGCCCTAACCAACCAGGACAGCACCGGATTTTTTATAGAAAAGTTGCTTCCTAACAATAAAGCCTATTAAAATTAACGAAAAGTGTATGATATATTAAAAACGTCTTCCATCAAAAAAATATAAACTTAAATTATAAAATAAAAGCACTAAATCCTTTTTTTAAATTCTTTTCCTTTTTGTATCATATTGACCAAATTTAAAACAAAGGAATTAACTTGATTTTTTTTAAATGAAAAAATCAGATCACTTAAATAGTAGTTGAATATTTTAACGGATAGTTAACCTAAAACTTAACAGGTCGTGGATTTATTCTGTTTTTGTACCAGTTATACTCAATACAAAATCTAAAGATTGTAATCAAATTAATCATCGTATGCATAAAGTTACCACCCAGCAATAAAATATCTTATTTTTGTCATTTGAAAATATATTAATTATTTACCATATAATTAATTATTAATAAATTTATATACCATTCAATGCTATAAATATTTTCAAATAATTATAAAAAGAGTCTTACCATCTGGATATTTGATGGGAGGAAGGACATAAGCACCAATTAAATCAGGTTGGTTATCTGGTCCTTTATTTCGAGTTATTAAAGCTGGCATAGAACTGAAATAAAAGTGAAATTTATTACAAAACATTATAGAAAATAAGACACATTTTAAAAATTAATTTATTTTGTGTGAAAGTACTTTTACTAGTTTACTTTAATTTCTTAGTTGAGTGTTTACATGTGATTTTTACTATTAAATTTCGAATAGTATATTTTTTGATATTTAATATTTTAGTATAATAAATTTGTAGTGCAGAAATTATAAGCTTCACTTAATAAACTAATAGATATACACCTAAGTCTGTTTTTACACGGTAGATTGGTTCCAGAAGAAGCCGTGTAAAAAAAAAAAACGTGTAAAAAAAGACATTGATCTTATACAAAAATGGGTGATTTGTTCCTAATCTCTAAAACCCATTAAAATTAGTGAAAAACAAGAATTTTTAAGAACAAGAATTCATGTTTATTTTATTAAATCAAATATATAATGCTTATTTTCACAAGCATAGTAATTAATGATAAAAAAGATATGCACTCTAATCTTAAAAGTAATATAAATTAAATGTATGGCAAGTTCAGGAACTAAAAAACTATGTTGTGAACGAAAAGAATAGGTTATTCAATTTTTAAGGTAAAAAATAAAATAAAATAGAATAAGTGATAATCATAAATACAACAACATAAATTTAATTGCTGTCGTCATCAGTTATTCGTAAATAACTGAATAAATACAAAATATTTTTTGGCTTACCTTTTATCTTAATGCGTTAAAATTAAATTTAATGGAAAATCAAATTTGCCTGCAAAAAATTTCTTTACCAAACACGTCTTATTGCATTGACAGTTCACAAAATATTAACACGTTTCAATTGCTCAGACCAGTAAATTTTATTGTATGCACATAAAGGGAATTCCCCTACTTGTTTGTACGCGCTAAAGGGGAATTCACTTAAATCTTTAAGCTAGTGTTCGCAAACTATCGATACTATCGATGGTTTCAGACTTTTTTCTTTCATAAATACTTTTTTGTGATATGAACATACTTCGCAAAAATTAAATTTGACAAAAAAAATTTAAGTACATAAAATTTCAAATCGTGTTAAATGGAATAAAATCGTGTAAAAAAATTAAAAATATTCAATTTTCAAACCGTGTTATATCAAAACCGTGTACAAAAAGACCGTGTAAAAACAGACTTAGGTGTACAAAGGTTTATTTTTGAAATAATTTTTTTAGCAGTAATGATTACTTTCAACGAATAGATTACATAATTCGTTGTTACGAAAAATATTTGTTTTTGAATCTCATGCATTTTCTTTTAATTTTAATTCAATTTTTTGATTCCTTCCAAACAAAAAAATTTGAAATACAACATTTTGTTATTATTATTGAAATTATAATAATAAAAAGAGTTAGCACATATTATGCAAACAATTCATACTATATTTAAGAAATAGTGACTGAGTTTCGTTAGAGCGTTTTGGTCATATTTTCATCATACATCATTTGACGAATAAAATAGTACGTGACTATCAATTGATCGATTGACGCTTTTTGGGAGGGAGGGGGCTCATTAATTCTATAAGTCTTTGGGTACGTAAAACGGTGCGTTTTCATCATACAAGATAGAAATCAGATCATTCCATGCGATGAAGTTCACTTTGCATAACAAGTAAAATGTGCTTTTAAAATTAAAAATGTATCACTAAAAATGCTTTTTACTTTGTTAAATAGAAAAGATGTAAAATTAAAGACATTGTTTTTCAAATAAATAATTTGAAGTGTTAATGCCTATTAACATAAGTATACATTTCTGAAAGATGAGAGTTTAAATATACAAGCATATTTTGGGGTTTTGCTTACAAATTTAATTTGCTCAGTCTATGTAATTTTTTAAATGCATGCATCTTATGACGTTACTAAATTGTCTATTTTCAGTTGATATTAATACTTGGCATTAAAACCAAATACTCTTTCATAATGTAAGGAAAATAGATATTATATAATAAATTAACTTCGTTTAAAATATTTCAAACAATTTTATTTTCAAACTAAATTTTCACTTGTCATCTTCAAAATTAAAAGTAGCACCAAGCTGCTATTCACTTAAAGTATTTATAAAAATGTGAAAAAATAAAAATAAAATAATAATAAATGTATGCAGATCTTACAATTATTATTGAACAATATCTTACACTTAAGAAAAAAAAATACAAATCGCATGTTGAAAGTTACGATAAGCTGCACCAGTTGCCGAATTTAAAGAAAAAGAGTCAGGGCTCTAAACTTCAATTCAACAGATTGTGAGTTCGATTCTTAATTTGCCTTTGCAGTGGTTTGAACTCAACTTTCAACCACAGATCGCAATCTTATTAGATCTCTTGGGCAAAAAAATGATCACGGAACTATAAGCCAAACCAATCAACTCCTATTAATTTGGGTTCAAATTTTGTACGTCATGTAAAACGCGAAAGAAATGTTTTCCCCTTTATCACTAGGTTTATGGCGTGGGTACTTATCACGCATTTTAAAATTTTTAGAAATGTTACGAAAATCGATAGTATTTTTATACAGGGTGTGGCAGTCTATTTTGAAATGCAATAAAACAAAAAGTAGTAAAGAGAATGAGTTAGGAGTTGCTTCATTACAAAAGTTTATAAAGTTGTGCGGCATTATGGTTCAATTGCTATCATGCGTCAGAATAATGAACACCATACGTTTATCATGGAGGACTATTTTTCAAATGGTTGTTTGATTATTTCAATCCATCTCACTTTCCGAAATCGTTTCAACATTTGGAACCAATTACGAACCGGAAATTCATTCTTTTATTATAGACAACATTCAAGGAAACTGGTTCTGAGCAGAAATAAAGAATTTGTCCATGGATTTTCGAGAAAAATAAACAGATTTCCATGCAGTCATTTCTTATGGGAACATGTAAACATGCGAGTTGTTTCTTTTACCAGGATTTGATGAAATGCACTTGGGAGAAGTATGTTCTTAGCAGGATAGTGCAACAGCATCGATAGTGTGATGCGAAATCTCTTTCCGGGCTCCTTTTTTATATGGTAGGCGACTTGTAGTGGGCAGTGTATTTTCCCGATTTGGCTTCATGTAACTTCTTTTTGTGTGGGTATTTAAAATTACTTGTCTATACTACCCGAATTCAAAAACTGTTTTAGAAAATATGTAATAAAACATATAAAATCAAAAAGAAACCCATGAAAAAAGAATCCAAATTTAAAGGTCACTGTCATGGTCAATGAAAACGAGGAAGAACAAGGAAGAAATGGCTGGAAGAGGTTGAAAAGAATCTTAAGAGCATGAAAATAACAAATTGGAAAACTAAAGCAAGAGACAGACAGCTTTTGGGTCGAATTGTTAGGTAGGCCATGATTCTACAGAGACTGTAGTGTCTAGGAGTTAGTCTATATTGACCATCCACAAACTTTTTAAGATCTGAAAAGAAACATTAAAAAAGATACAGTCAACATACACGAATATGAGGAAGCGAGTGTGATTAGAAACAGCAGAATTCTGTTCATCCGGTATAACGACAATATTGTGTCATTTTCCTCTGATATGGTATTTAAAATTAAGTTAACTAAATATTTAAATATATGAAGCTTTTGTATACAAAAATGAATAAAAAATGTCTTTAATACTTTTTGTGTTAATGTAGTACGAAATAAGGAAATTAGTTTGCCGCACGCTGTGTTAACTTCCGTATTAACTTTTAACTGCTGAACGAAATGAATATGTCGTATATTTTTTTCAAAAATTTTAAAGTATTGAATTTCTGTACGCAGTGTGCTTACCTATCTCTACCGATATTCATAAATTTGACGCGATCGTAAACCTAACGTTTAATCAAAAAAGAAAAAAAAAAAACCCCGTTAGATATGAAAATATGCTTAACAAAGGCGAAATATCAAGACGAATGTTAAAAGTGCTAAATGACTTTTTTTAATTTTTGTCAAGAGTTTCATAATACAATTATTACAACTCTTTCATATATTTAAGTGCATTGTAAATGTTTTATCTAAAAATTTTGTGTGTAATGTGTGGCTTGATATTAAATTGCTGCTCTTAACCGCTTCGCCGTTATTTTTTTCCTTATTTCGTTTAGTTTAGAGAAAGGAATACTAGCATTTAAATTTTACCGTTACCGTTCTAAATTAAGTTTGAAATTTACCATTTAACTTCTTGAACTCATCATTGGGTTCTAAAATAAGAGTACAAAGAATTAAGGCTATTTGGCTTTACCTCGACATCTTTCTTTTTGTTATCTCAAATTAGGGTGTTCTAAAGTTATGAGGATGACACAGAACCTACCTGGATCATTTTATATGAATTTTAACTTAAGTATAATCACGTAGATAAGATTTTTTTCCATAATTAATTCTGTTACACTCGATATTAAAATCTCTGAAAAATTTGCATGATAGATAATATGAATCAAATAATTCATATTACTTTACTCACCTCAGTCTAACGGATTCTTCAACAGGAATTCTCATTAATACCGATGTTTCTCGACGTATAAAAACTTTAAGTTGTTTACCAGAAAGTAATTTTCGAAAATTCACAAATGCCCCAGGACACAATATAACTCTTTTAGACTTTACAATGATATTGGAATCAGTGATGATCTGCAAGGTAAAAGAAAAATATAATTATTTATGAATACTGTTTTATATTCTAATTTGAAATAAGATAAACGCCTTAAAATCCATAAATTTTATCAAAAAATGTATTGATTTAGAAAAAGGCATGTGTTTAGGTATTAAAACTGTGATCTGTATTTTTATTTATCTAAATATAAATTTATAACTTCCTTTTAAAGATGACAATTTACCTCACTATCAGTTTCAACATATTTCAAGAACAATTAATTATTTATAATCAAAATTTTTTTAAGGGTTTTTCAAGTTACTTGATATATATTTTTTTAATTTATGAGTGTACATTGTTTAACTTCCCAAATCTAATCATCCTTCACTGTGTTCAACTTCAGCTAACTTTAGTACTAAATCTACTATATATGAAATTGGGTACTTTTCTGTTATCGTGGTCGAATTCAGATGTCACCAAATCCTCAGTATTTGACGAATAATTGAAATAAGAAAACAATCGTCAACAAATTTACGATTTTTATATCTTTGATAAAAATTCCACCAAAATTAACTTTGCTAAATACTTCTCTAAAGCGTATAGTGGCCTATTAGTTGAAAAAACAACACTCTGTGGAAAAATTCTTAGAATTGTCTAACAACAGAAGTGACATTGCATTTCATTCTTCTGCATGGGAATCTGTCCAGATTAGTGCTTTGAAGCTTTACGAATTTTCTTCTTGGTGATTAATAAATCAGGATTATCTATTGAAAGTCCTTTCAAATGTTAATAATGCGGGTGGATTTTAAAAAAACCTGTCACAACAGATATTCATTACCTTGAATCAATATATCCCACTAATAAGTCACACAGCTATTTCTTTCATTATTAAATAGTTTAAGATACTAAAAGATTTTATCATATATTCCTCTGTAGCATTCAAGGAAATAGATTTAATGTCACTTGATTTTTTCATGATCAGCTACTTTTCTAAAAAAAAAAAATTATTCAAACAGTTATTCAAATTAAAACCAATTTTGACAACATTTCTTTGAAGCTAAGCCTATTGGAAGTTTACCATTTCTGATAAAATTTTTGAATAGTTTTTATATGATCTAAAGTAGTATAATAATTATAACGGACATTTCATTATTTATACAAGTATTATATATATATATATATATTCTTCACAAAAAATCCATTTAAATTTAAAATAAAAATTAAATCATAAAATGTACAAATAGCTCAATTTATCATACTCCAAACTCAAAGTGAACATTAAACTTTATCTTTACTTCGTGCATTCCATTGATGGGATCCCTCACTTCTTTCACAATGTCGTGAATAATGTGGCAACCTTGTAAAAGAGCAACTTTCATCTGTGCAGCGATCATTTTTCGAGGGCTTATGTGACCCGCTCCTTTATCGTCCAAATAGGCGCGGAAATCTTCTTTTAATTTTAAAAAGGGAAACCTATGTGGGAGTTGTGCACATAAATACATTATCCTCACAAATCATAATAAAATCTGTTAAAATGTAGGAATTCACCACTAATGCAACAATTTAAATTAAAAACAAATAATCAATATCATTTGCAAGCGATTATAAAATAAAATATATTGACTAAGAAATAATAATAATAAAAAAAAGCACGAGAGCTAGGAAAAGCGATATCTCAATAATTTAACTGTAATAATATAAAATAAATTAACTGTAATAATGTATTTATATCAACAATTTATATTTTTCTTTTTCATTATTAATTTTAAATCGTTCTTGATTTAAAATTACCTTACAAAACAATAAATCCAAATTAATAATAAAAGAAAGATAATTTTGAAGTTTCAAGTCCTGATACCGCTCAAAAATGATTTATGTTAGGTAAAATTCCATACTTCATTATTTCGTTTAATTATTTTCAACCTTTCTTTATTTTATTCAAACAATAAGTGGTAGTAAGTAATTTACATTAGCATAATGAATAGATGATGCTACTTAAATATTAATAATTTTTAAGCTGCATATACAAAAAATTTGGATTATAGTATTGCATCATTTATCTCTTATTAGTTGTTTTATGATGCAAATTTTTACTCAGACATAAATTAAGAAAAATATATATTAAGTGAAATAGGAAATGTTGTATATTTAGATATTTAGTAAATATTTCACCAGTACTCAATCTTCTTTCCACTCACCTATTTTTGAAGAGATCTTTAGATGTTAGTTCAACCCATTGAGTGTTTCCAGGTTTATTTGAGCTTAAAACAACTGCATTTTCTGAGTGATATCGTTCCAGCAACAACATTGATCCAGAAGGATTGTAAAATTTTATACCTAAAAAAATGTGAACAATTTGATGGAAAGAATCGCAACTAATTATAAATTCATTTGAATAATTTTATTTTTAATTTTTCTTTACGATTTTCTACAAAATTCATTATCAATATTATTTTATTTTAAATATGCATTGTATTATTTCAGTTGGCATACATTCTGACACCTTAATCATGAGAAATATGAGACATTGACATTAATTTTAAATGTCATAAAAATATTTGAATAGATAAAATTACATAAAAATGGTTTGCTACGGAATTAAATAAACACTTTTTAACTTTCAATTCAAATAAAATGCTACAAAATTTTGATTTATTATAAACGTTTATTAGTAATGTATTCCAAGTAGGGAAGATAAAAGATATTTTATAATATTAAGTAATGAGTTCTTAACATTTTATTTATAAATTTTAGAGTTTTGCTTTTCGTATGCATAATTTTTTTTTTAAAAACAAGTTTTCCTTCTTTTAGAAGTTTTATATTTTGGCAGTTTTTCTTCCAAAATATATTCATCGAAATTTCAGCTGAATTGTAGTGTCATTTATTATACGAATTAATCTTTGAGCATTAATTAAATGAAACAAGCATTAATTTAATTATGTTAAGTGTATGAATACAACAATTATAAACCTTTATAAAGATTTGAATTAAAAAAATATAGTTTTTCATAATACCAAAATCAGAGATATTTTTAAGTGCTAATAAGAAAAGAAATCAATCACTTGAATTATTCATTGATTTGTATAATGAATAATAGATTTTCATTTGCAACCTTGGAGGAAGAAAATATCGAGCAAATTTAATGTTGCAGACTCATTAAATATAATCAAAATTTCCATAAACCATATAAACATATAAAATTAAATACATAATTTATTCAGAAGTAATATCGTTATCATGACTCATTTTATTCTTCATACCGAATTTCATTAAAACTGGTCGTGTCATTTCCTTTTACCCTCAAACGTTGTGAAAGCTATATTTTGATTAATTTCCAATAGGTTTTTGAATGTAAACATTGGTATTTTATTGATTTTATAATAAGCGGAAGTAGATGAAATCTACAAAAGCTAATTATTTGCCTCGATTTCAATCATATCTTAGTTCCAAATGTAATAGAAAGCAATTAACTTTTTTTTCTGGTAAAATTGACTTATTCGAGAATTAATGTCACTTATTTATGTGTTAGAAAGGAAGGAACATGAATAACTACCTAGTGCCTATCCTGGTAACACATACAGAAAGTATAAGTTCCTATAGCTCAACAACGGCTGGAATCTTTTGGAAATTCCTCTTAAAATAATACTGTTCAATCAACAAGTATTTAATGAAGGTAGCCAGATACTTGCTTTAATGATTTTTACCATGGTTTGAGTGACTTTGTCTTTGGTTATGAAACAAATACAATTTTCTGAAGTGTAGAATGAATTTCGATGACTATCAAAGCATATTAAAAAAAAAATTATTTAGAGTCATTAGTTGAAATAGTTTGCATTATTTCATTCTTTTTAAAATTAATAACTTTATTAATCAGAAAAAATGCAAAAATAGTTTTAAAGAAATTATCTTCATGTTATAATTAAGCACTTGTTTCACATGTGTAGGAACTAGTAAAAGACTCAAGACACTTGTTTCTGTAAATTTTGTAAATATAAATATTAAAACGATGCTGAAAATTGAGCATCAGAATTAACAAATTTAATTAATTATATATTTTAGCAAACATTCTTAAAAACATCATTTAATAATTATTGATGTTTTAAAAATAATAGATCGTATTTTTAATTTACTGTACTATTACAAATTTTATTCTTTAAACTGAAACTTTTTTTTATAAAAGGTATAGAAAATATTCTTTATTTATCATCTTCTAAAAATTTTGACGAGAATTACAGTACATTCAAAATTGATTGAAAGGAATCATATGAATCATATAGAGAAAAATCAGGTGACCAGTATCAAAATTAAAAAAAAGTATATAACTGTAATGACTAACATAATTTACAAAATTATGTACTTCACTAATTAGATTACGATTTTGAGTTAAATAAATATATAATACATTAATTAAATATATCACAGTTGAAAGTTTAATCTATGTAAGTCTTATTAATATTTCAGACATTCTGCTAAATATTAATCGTATTATTAATTACATTTATTTGTATTAGCCACCTACTCAGTCTAGTGGTCAGCATTCCCGACTGCGGTTAGAGAGGCCTTGGTTCGAATCCCAGTCGGGGCATGGATGTACTTTCTCTTTTTCTCTCTCCTGTCTTTGCCCTTTCCTTGTATGAATGGGTGCTTACCCTATAAACGGGTTCCTATGGCATGTGTGTACTGAAGAAGTCGGACTCCACACCCAATTGCGGTTCAGTTGAAAGAGTGGAGCAGCAAACCCGTACTGCCAGTCTGGCTGGCACTCGACAAATATATATATATATATATATATATATATATATATATATATATATATA
>JAPDSC010099893.1:5484-24408 GCA_026290005.1 Latrodectus geometricus | reverse complement strand
ATATAATAATCTTTCAATTCTGGTTACAACCCCACTAAGCATTTATATGACTATGATATGCACACTAGGAATATAATATTAAATTACCGTATTTTCCTGTATATAATCCGCGGATTATGTGTTAAAAAAGTTCCGAATTTCGTTGTGCGTATTATACACCGTCGCGGATTATCTGATAAAAAAACATTCTCCATCAGAAAAGCTTACAAGAAAGTTTTGAAAGAAATACGCTTTATGTTTCATAAAATAAATAACAGATGTGTACCAGGACACACCTGAGTTATTTAAACTATAATCGGCTTTGTGCAATTACGTTTAAAAACGAATTCGGTTCCTCTTAAAGATTTTACGGTTGTAAATTCGCTAACGTTGTTTTGCAATTTGCCTTGACGTGAGCTGTTTCATTTTGAAAATATTCAAATTGGTATATCATCATATGGAAGCGAAAATTTTTAAGTTACACAGCAGATTTTAAATTAAAAGCTATAGCGAAAGCAAATAAAAACAATGGCGTCAAATGTGTTAATATGAAGTGAAAAACAAAGCACGCGCGGTATAAAAAAAATTGTATGTATAAAATACGCAATTTGTAAATAATCCATTTCTTTCATTTATATATTAACGAAGCAAATATATATTAATTTAAATATGTCTAACATTTTTTTAAAAGTTATTAAAAGCTAAATATCGTTAAGTTTTACAAGAATCTCTTCTTAAAATTATCGCTTTTGATCGATCTTGTGCTTTCATCTCAAGTTTATCGCACTTTGCGAAGAACTGGATCTAGACTGATATTTTTCATAAATACTTTTTTTCTATACAATTTATTAAATTTTAAAGCTACTGTGCATTTTTTTATTTTATGTGACACCTATATTACCATCAGTACATATTTTAGACTCTTCGCCGAAAAAAATTTGCCGCGGATTATGTGACACTTTTTTTCCTTTTACTCGAAAAAACGGCCGTGCGGATAATACGCCGCTGCGGATTATATACAGAAAAATACGGTAATTAGCAAAACTTTTATAAATAGCCCTCAGAATTAAAATAAAAAAAACTACAAAATATATATATATATATATATGAAGGGAAAATTTTTATGTGAACTATTATAGTAAGTGCATTTTATCTTTAAATTTTTAAAATATTTTTATTACTCTTTTTACATTATGTTTCTAAAAGCAAATAGATTTAAATTGATAAATTTAACCAAGATCCACATTTACTTATTTTTTTAAGAAAATCAGAAAATTACTGTGCATTCGAAATTAGTTAATCATAAATATACATGAAAAAATTACTTCAAAATTAAATTAATAAAAAGTTATATGATTATAATCTAATAGAAAGTAGAATATTTAGTACTATAGTAATATTTACTATAAATCTAATACTACACATGAAACACTAGTAACTGAAGCCTAACAAATATAAAAAAATTTGAATAAAATCAAATCAAAATAAAACAATGATCAATGATTTCAATATTTAATTAAGGAGAAGAGGAATAGATGGCAAAATTTAATAGATAAACAAAGTAAATTTGTTCTGACAATTTTTTTTTTTTTAAATAAAACAATTTTATTCACGGCACTATTTGAAATGCTTAAAATTAACAAAAATAATCAGCTATATTCCCTATTACCTTTATAAATAATGTGATGATATTGCTCTGGACAGGATAAATTAGGAGCAATAGCCATAAACAAGATAGGTGATTCAAGATAGAATCATACGTATTACACTGTAAAAATTCAGATACAATTAAAAGTTATAAATCTATTTACAAGTTCATTTCTAAAGAAAATTCACTTTGATTTTTAATTTTATAAATCCCTATGAAAATTAATTATTTAAAAAAAAGCTCCTTACTTTTTCCCCTTAATCTATTTTCAACTTCATTTCTTTTATTTCTTCTAGGTATTTTTGAGCAAATTGTAAAATAAATATCTTTTTACACTTCTACAACAATAAAACTAAATGATATTTTGATTTAATTAAAAAAGGTTTTTCAAACAAAAACAATAAAAGGATATGAATTCAATGAAAAATCTTACAATTCTCATCAATTAATTTTTGCAGTAAAATTCTCATAAGTTAATCTATTAACACTTATCTTATATGCAGAATAAATAATTTATATAATAAAAAAAATCTATTATATAAATACTGTAAGAATTCTTTGAAGAGTTTAAAAATTAACTAAATGGTTATAAATCCCATAAGGAAATCAAGGGAAGAGAAAAATAAGATTCATTAGCACCAAACTAAATTATTTGAAGTTTAATAAAAAATATAACTACCAAAAGCTTTTTTTTAGAGAAAGAAATTTGTACAATTTTGAATTAGCATTTGAATATGTGCTTCAATAATACTTAAATTAATAAATTGGGACAAAAGACATTAAATATGAAAATTTTTAATTTATTAATGATGGCAAGCAGCACTTCAGAAACAAATATTTTCATATCAGTTATGCATTTACTCATTACACTTATCCATTCAAAATCAAACATATTTACAAACCAAACTAATATTCACTAGATTATAAAATAAATACTCCTTAGAATGAACTCAAGAGTTTATACTTTATATCAAGATCAATGTTATGTAAATCAGTAAATAATAATTTATACATCACAAGCACAAGATACTGTCTCCAGAAAGGAAAAGGAATCACATAAATGAAATAAATCATTAAGGATATTTCTTTATGGTGTGTATAAAATAAATACTCAGTTACCATCAAGTAGCCATGAGCTTGTACTTGAACTTAAATCACTTTGTTTTAAAGAATATAGATTAGAGACATGTTTCAAGAAATCTAATAAATTTTTAAATAACATTAAACTCATTCAACTTTTGGAAATAATGCAATAAAATGAATTATTAAAAAGAAAGCAATCCTTTGTAACACATTTTCAAAAAATCTTTTTTATTAAAATAACAAGTGAATTATCAAAAAAATTTATTATTTCATATATTATTCTATTGGATTTCACAATTATTAAGTATCATTGAAAACCCTTAGCCTTATCAATAGTTTAACAACAAAAAAACAATCTGTATACTACATAAATTTACTCTGGCAAATATTGATTTCATTACATGGCAAAAAAAAAAAATGGAAAAAAAGGATACATAGTAACAAGGAAAGCACATCATGTACTAATCAACTGATTTACATCACACTAATAATTTATATATTAAAATTCTTTCTTGAGATATAATTCACAAATACTTTTTTGAAATTTCAATGACAAATATGAAAATTCCAGTCATATACATATTTATTACAATAAAGACATCACATCGTTTTAGCACTTCCTACAAATATGTAAATTGGACAATCTAAAACCATTTTATTTTTGAGCATGCTTATGATAAGGGATGAGAAGATAACAGGAAAATTTAATTAGAATCGGCAGAAATAATCACTTTTATAGCACATTACTTGTGTAAGAGAAGATTAAGCGTGTGATGCTCAACATATACAATTACAAGTTAGTAAACACAGCTCTATGACACTATAAAAATAGATGTTATAAGAAGATATATTACAAAGAGAAAAGTTTCTAAAATTAAAAGGTTGAATATAATTTTTATACGTTAACACCAACAAGAAAGAACATTTAAGGGAGAAACAGACTGTCAGAGTTGCAATAATTTGAAGGAGTGAGAAAATGACAAGGAAAATCTGCACTTCAACTAATATATTTAAAGTAAAAATAAAACTAAGAGAAATTTTGAAATGTTTTCTTCAGTTCACAAAGAAATGCTAATGAAATTTTTAAGGGTTGGTCCAGGATACTCTTTAAATCTATTTCCTCTCATAGTGACTTTATTCATCTAGTTTGCTTTTACGCTGGATTGAACTGATGCGATTGTAGCAATCGTTCTACTGCCGCACTAATGTCCCCAAACGTAGTAATGAGAGCTGTTAAAAAATACAGAAATTACAAAACATAAACTAGATTGATTAAATAATTTATAACAAATAAAAATTATCAGCATAGAATATATTTAATTATACATTAAGATTTCTCACTGATATGTGTGTGAATGCAAATTTTAAAAAATAAGTAATAAATTCTTAAAATAGAGTTTTTATATAAATCCATACCACAAAAGAAAATGAAATGCAGTTATATACCTTGATACTAACATTATAATTTCAATATCTTTAATACCAAAGAGTTATAGAAATTTATATTTATGTATGTTGAAAAGTGTAAAATTTAAAGCTATTTCCTTTTTAAAGTAATTTTTATAAGAGAGAAACAACTTCAACTTTCTTCACTACTAACATTTACATAAAGATTAAATTACAATGTGTTAGCGAATGCTAATAATTGGAAATCAAAAAGAAAAAAACAGGATGCTTAACAAGATTGTGTTTGTTTTCTGTTCAAGGGTCCACCCCCCCCCCATACCAAGGGTAATTAAACCGAAACAAATTCCAAACCAAAGACCTGTTGAGCTAAAAGCAAGATCACTAACCATTTTGAACCCAGATAGATACTTTAAAAGAATAACAGATTACACCATAAAATATAATATAAGCAAGAGCCATGAGTTCAAAAGCATTCATTCTTTTTTCCTTAATAATCAATCAAACTTGTATCTTTTTTGTAAACTTCATCAAATCTAAAACAATTAGCATACATTATGTAAATTCACCTTTTATAAACTAGACAACATTTTAAGGTCATACACCTCTTAAATATCACCAATAGTGAAAAGAATACAAAACAGACTCAATGTTTTATTCCACTGCATATTTTTAATGATTCTCTCTATTAAATTAAACTTAATTTAGAGGAAAGAATCATTAAGTGTTGATTAATAAAATATTAAGCATACACTCAAACAACAAATTTGTAAAATTACGAAGACATTTTATATCAAAATTGATATGAGTGATTTGAATGTTTTCAATTTTTTTTTAAACATGAAATAAGAATTAAAAATTGTAATTGATAGGTATAAGCAGTTAAATTTTCTAAGCAAAAGTTTTCAGAATTATAAAACAAAATAAAACAATGAAAATTATTAATATAATTGAGTTTGTAAAGATTTTAAACTCTTTTTGAGAATTTTATTTTTCAAAATAACCAACTGAAATTATATATACATATACAGGTGGTTATCAAAATAATGGAAACACCCCAGATTTATAAATAATCCTTTATTAATACGGCATAGGACCGCCTTTGACATGTAATACAGCTTGGATTCACCTGGGAATTGAATTGTACAAATTCTGAATAGTGCTTAGAGGAATATCGTACCGCTCTTCATGGAGATATTGTGATAGTTCCTTGAGAGATGATGGAGGATATCGATTCCGGATTAAAAGCTTTAAAATACACCACAACAGTTCGATTATATTGAGGTCTGAGGACTGTGCGGGCCAAAGAAGATGTTCCACTTCATCCTCATGTTCATTAAACCATGATTAAACAACTTTGGCTGCATGAATGGGGTCATTTATCATCTTGGAAAATTCCATCTCTTGCAAGAAACAAAGTTTGCATCATAGGATGGACTAGGTCAGCTAAAACATCTCTATACTTCTCCCAAATGATCCTTCCTTTCAGAAAACCATGACACGGCTGCCCATACCAAGACCCATCCACCTCCATGCTTGACAGTTGGAAGGAGGCAATCAGGATCATACACTTGTGCACAAGTGTTCTCCAGACATATACCTGTTCTGTTGTAGAAAAAAGTGTGAAACATGATTCGTCTGACCATAAAACAGTCTTCCATTTATCCAACGACCAGGTTTCGTGATTGTGACACCACGTTTAGCATTAGCATCTGTGACAAGTGGCTTAATAATTGCTGTTCTGCCATCAATGTGTTCTCTTTATGAAGGTATCACATAACTGTAATTATTGACATTGGAGAATCCAGATGATTGAGCTCTGTGGTCACTTTGGCTGTAGTTGTTTTCTTTTAGACATTACAATGTATTTTAATACCCGTCTGTCTCTTTCACTCAGCTTCTCCTTCCACCACTATTTTGCTTTGCTGAGCTTGTCTTTGGTTGTGTTGTGTTGTGTGTATGCTAGTCAGCCTACAATTTGCCTCTCTGAAAATCTATGAGATCTGACATTTTATTTTAAGTAAATTTTAATAAGAACACTGAGAATAATGTAACATGAAAAATTATGACCGATTCCTAGTTCTAAATGCTCAAAATTCAACTATGAGTGTGATTTCCATAATTTGTTTTGAATCAAAATGATAAAATTAAACATAGAAAGATCAAGTATTTCAACCTATAATCAAACAAAGTTAAAAATTTTGAAGAGCTTCTTCATCTTTGTTTATCCTGCAGCAATTTTTTTAATACTCTAAATTTACTTTGGTTTCTATAAGATGTTATAAGCAACTTTATTGCCTGTAAAAAATACGGTATCAACTCATCTGATAATCCATAATGAAAGAGTTCAATTATTTTATAATTTTTTTTTTATATAAGATTCATAATCAACTGCAATTACTAATGCATGGTCTATATAAGCTTTCTACTAAAAATTTATATTAAAACAAATATTGATTTAATCCATCGCTAAGCATAAATTTCCATACAAGATTTTTTTTTTTTTTTTTAAGTCAACATTTCCCCCTTTACAACCAAAAATTAGCAAATTATTTAAAAATTGGATTTCGTTTATTAATTTTATGTTGTCCAGTTCTTAATATTTAATACAAGCAAACACATTTAAAAAAAATTTTATGGACTGCTACAAATTATTTTCTACTTGGAAATTCTAGAAATATACATGTTCTCATATATAATATAACATTGTCACAATATAGAGCAGTGATTTTCAACCTCTTTTTGTCGTAGCACACTTTTAGCAGTTTCAAAATTTGGCAGCACACAAAGTTTAGAAATTACTTACTTACATATAATACACTGTGAATAGTTTACAATAATAATTTTGAATATAAAATAAAATATGTTCTAAATATATTATAATAGTGTGTTTAATAAGGAATATATTACAATGTAATAAGGATACTTTTAATGAGAAAACTGAATTTTGCATTTTGTTAAATTTCATTAATCATAAAAATGACAATACTAAAAAAAGCCTAATTTTTACTACAGTAGAAGTCCATTAGTCCGGCATCCAACAGTCCGGAATGCCCGATAATCCGGCATCACTCCGGAAAATTGTAAAAATTTTGGTTTTCTCCAAAAGTGTGTCTTTAAAGCAAATAAAACCGCTCGAGAGCTATTCGAAAGTTTTCGGGGTAGTTCGAGATCATCCGGAAGCGCTCGGTATTGTTCGGAAACAATTAGCGGCCGGCTAATTGTTTCCGAACTGTCACAACAAATTCAGGTGCAGTGCAGCTCTGTTAATCAATCACGGAGCGTCTTCGCCATTTTTTTGTGCGTTGTTGTTTTGTGTCCTTTCACATTGCAGTAAACGTAACTTTTGAAACTGTTTATAAAAAAAGTGATTTTCGTTCTAACTGTACAGTGACCATGTTTTCAAAACCTAAGCCTTCGAGTTCAAAAGGAGAGAAACGAAAACACGTAACACTGACTCTCAATCAGAAACTAGAAATCATCAAACGGCTAGAAAAAGGCGAGAATAGAAATGTTTTAATGAATGAGTTTAATAATTGCTCATCAACTATTTATGACATTAAAAAACAAAAAGATGAACTAATGAAGTTTGCTTCTCAATCGGTAACAACTGAAAAATTGGCTTCTAGACAAACATTAAAAAAACCAAAACTGGAACAGCTAGATAGTGTATTGTTCAAATGGTTTAGTGCGGTACGTTCTGAAGGAAAGCCGGTAACAGGGCCAATGATTGTTGAAAAGGCGAAGAAATTCGGCCAAGATTTAGGAGTTGCTCAAAGTGAATGTAATTATTCTGATGGTTGGCTCAGAAACTTTAAGTTTCGGCATGGAATTCGAAGACTTGATGTAACTGGAGAAACCCTTTCAGCAAACCAAAACTCTGCAGAAAAATACAAAGACGAGTTTGAGAAAATCGTGGCTGATAATGATTTAACACTTGAACAGATTTACAATGCTGATGAAACAGGGCTATTGTGGCGATGTTTACCAACATCTACACTAGCTGGGGGAGGAGAAAAAGCAGCCAAGGGTTTTAAAAAAAACAAAGACAGATTAACCGTTTTGCTATGTGCTAATGCGTCTGGAAACCACCAAGTGACCCCTTTTGTGATAGGTAAATCTGCAAAGCCCAGGGCTTTTAAGAATGTTACACACTTGCCTGTCCAATACGATGCTCAATCAAGTGCGTGGATGACTGCCGCCCTCTTTAAAGACTGGTTTTTTCACCACTTTGTGCCTCAGGTCAAGGAATCCTTCAAAAGCCTTGGTCTACCAGAAGATACTAAAGCCATCCTTCTTTTGGACAATTGCAAAGCCCATCCGCCAGTAGATGAGTTAGTTTCTGGAAATATTGTTGCTACTCTGCTCCCACCTAACGTAACATCTTTGATTCAACCCATGGACCAAGGGGTTATTCAAAATTTTAAATGCTTTTATAGAAGGTCTTTTATTCAAGGCCTGTTAAATGCCGACTGTGACGTGACTGATTTTCAAAAAAAGTTTACAGTGAAAGATGCCGTCTATGCTATTGCACAGTCTTGGAACCAGGTAAAAAATACAACACTCCAAAAATGCTGGAGAAAACTTTGGCCAGCTGCAAACCCTGCATCTGACCTAACTCTACAGACTGATGAGGAAGAAAACCATCAAGACGCTCTGACCAAAGTTTTGGATGTCATTAGAAGTACTGACAATCCCTTGAAAAACCTGCCTGAAGATGAGGTAGAGGAGTGGCTTTTAATCGACGAGAATGAGCCTGTTGAACAAGAACTAACCGATGAGGACATTATCAACATTGTAGTAAACCCTCAGCCTACTCAAAATCTTGAAGAAAATGACTCAGATGCCGAAACGGAAGAAAAGGAAAAAATCAGCTGGGCAGAAGCTGCAGAATCACTAAATAAGTTTATCTCTTTTGCTGAGGCTAGTACTAGCTACAGTGCTTCAGAAATTATTGATTTCCATATCATTAGAAATAAATTTTATACTAAACGCCAAAAGTCAAGAAAACAAAAAGACATTCGTGACTTTTTAAAATCTAAGTGAAATATGTTTTACAGTACGTGTACATACATTATATGAGATGTAAAATAAACTTTGTTGTATGTATTTGCAGTTTAATTATTAACCTATTGTTCTTATAATTACCGTCCGATAGTCCGGAATTTTCGGTAGTCCGGCACCGAGCCGGTCCCGAACGTGCCGGATTATCGGACTTCTACTGTATATACATTTCTAATACTTAGTGTTTCACTCTACATATTAGAAAGCACAGTAGTTGAGAATCACTGTTATAGAGTTTAGAGAATTTTCAGTCACCTACATCACATTTTAAAAAAGTGAATATGCAAGCAGAAATATAAGGAGACATTCTTTAATAACAGTTAAAAACTTGATGTATGCCATATTTATGTCTAGAATGCAATTCAAAATGCACAAAACACATGAGCAATATTTAAAATAAAATTATTAAAGCAAACTTTCTATATTTTGATACAACAAATAAATTGCAAAATGTTCTGCTTTACTTAATAGACAAACTACAAATGAGAAATTTTTGAAAATCATAATCAACTCTTACCTTGTAAATTAGCCTCACGATTTACAAATCCCATACTAGCCAATTGTTCTAATTGGGAGCGATACCTTTCCTCTGGAGGTTGCTGTTGTTGCTGCACAAAAAGAAAATACTAATTTATGATATAAATCGTTTAACAGATTTAAATAACATTAATAAATATAATAATTGTAGCAAAATCATGAAAAATGCAACTTTAAAACAATAAAAGGAATAATGAGAACTATTATTTAAAAAAAAATGTCTAACTCTTAAGGCAAGTGCAGTATTAGAATTTTAATTAATTTTTTTCATTTTGTAAAGATTTTTATTAGCTAAGATATGATAAAAAGGTGCTCTGTATTTTATTCCCAGAAATTACTACTTTCATTTAAAAGCTCTAAAATCTAATTGATCATTAAAAGATTAAATTTTCGGTAATTGGAAAATTCATTTCATAAAGATTTGAGTTTTCTAATATTTGCCTACAGCAATGATATCAGAAGAAAAATCATTATCACAAAATGCTCCAAAATTAAAATTGGCCAAGATTAAGAAATGCAATTGCAAACTTTATACTATTTACATTTATTTATTTACAGAGGGTGTTCACACATTTTTATAACGATTTTAATTTTAAATATTAATTGAAAAATAAAAATTTAATCAGCATCAAATTGTTATATGGTTTAATTATTGTTTGCAGCATGAAAAATATTCTTTGCTTTAAAATGTCAATGAAAACTTAACAGCTAATCGAAGACTATACTTTTGGGCTATCCAAGAGAGATTCAGGTATTAAAAAAAGATAAGGAGAATCATGGTTTTAATACTTCTTAACATAAAATAAGTGACATAATCAATAGAAAAAGAAAGAAACAACAAAGCTTACATTTAATTGGGGGAAACAGGCAAAAAATGCATACCCAAAAAAGATACACAGTACACATCATAATTAAATCTAAAACCACATCCTATATATTTTATTATAGAACTATTGCAAAATTTTTAAAATCTCTCTTTGTAACAGCGAACAAAATTATAAAATCCGATTTAAGTTAATCAAAGCAAAAAAGAATGATGTTTATTGCCTCATGAACATGTTTCTCAGCATAAGATTATATGCAGATTGTTACATGAAAATTAGCTGGTGGATGAAAAATGGAAATATGCAGTTACAATTGATGAAGCTTAGATATATTTATCTGTCATAAAAAAGATCGATTTACAACAGGAAAAGAGAAGAAAAAGGCTTAACAAATCAGTTTAAAGAAAACAGAGAAAGTTTTTCTTACAAGTTGTATACTTATTACTGGATTTTCTTATAGAAGGAAATTTAAAATAAGGAAAGTAGAAAAAATTTCAAAATTAATTTAGATTACTATTTAAAAAAGAAAAAATTCCATTCTTTTATCCAAACAATTTTCACCATGTTAAGTTCTATGTGGATTTATTTGCTTGTATGGATTAATTAGCTTTAGCTTTAAAACGTGTAACCAAGTTACTTTAAAAAATGTAACAATGCATTGCATGAAAAATTTTAAAAATAATTTTTTATTGCAGAAATCATTCCATATTTTCCCCCAATAAGTATAATTCAAAAGTTCCGGTATAATTTAAAAATTGAATTTTTTAAAACATAAATCAAACAACTAATTGATCTTCCTAAGAGACAAACTTGTATCATTAATTTTTGTGAGAGGAAATTAATATTATTCAAATAAATTTAATAAAATTAACATCAATAATTTTATCGATATCAATATAAAAACTTAAGCATTTCTGAAAATAAATTTTAAGAAATAATTTACCTGTTGTTGATCATTAATAGCCATTGTTGATAACATATTTGCCATTAGTTGAGTAAATGCTTCTGGATTATTAACACCTAGAGGATTTGTATTAGGAGTTGACCCAGAAGGCGTTGTGGTGGTAGTTGTACTGCTTGAAGTAGTTGATGTAGGTGATGCAGCAGTTGTAGCTGGTGTAGTACTACTTGCAGTTGTTGTAGCTGCTGGTGGAACAGTGCCCCTGTAAAATATGTAGTAAATTATATTAATTGTGTACATAATGCCGAAAGGAAAAAAAAATTTTTTTTATTGATATATAATAAAACTAAGTTTGCAATTTTCAGAAATCAGATACCATACACTACTTACATACATTATTTTTTAAGAGAATAAAATAAATATAGTAGTTTATTTTTGCTCATGGGGAAAAATCAATTATAATCTTGATTTCCAAACAAAAATTTATAAAATACTGAGTCATTCAGATTAAATATTGTAAAAATCCAGGAAAATTTTTAATATACATGTAAATTATATTTTTCAAAAATAAATAAATAAATAATAATAATTCTACTTGTTTGAAAATTGTCAAAAAGCTATTGACAATTTTCAAACAAGAATAATTTGTGTGTGTTTCTTGTAAAATATAAATTATAATATAAATGTTTATTACTTAAGTGTAATTTGTGTTCTTAATTAATGCTATTTAGTTTAATCTACATTATTTTGTACAAATACAAAAAAATGAATAATTGGCATAGAGTTTATCAGTTACACAATAACAACCTTAAGTGTAATTTGATCAGCTTAATCTTTATGATACATTGCCTTTTTTTCTTGGGCTTATTCATTCATTTGTGCTGAATATTGATAAATGAGATCCATTTTTGAACGAGTGTTACTACACAACCTAAACAAGAGAATTTTTTGCACAGTACAAAAGCAAAAATGACATTTGCATTGTTCAGCTTTTTTTTTTTTTTTTTTTTTTTTTTTTTTCGTCTTTTCTTTGGCTAGATGATATATTTCCAAGTTGCAAGCATCATAACTTTTTTAAAAGTAAAATGAATTCAAATTATCAATATTCAACTTATCCACAATTTTTGGAAGTTTCTCCCAATAAAAAATACTCTCATTGGTGTCATAAGTATTAGAAAGTTTCTAATTTTTTATTGAGACTACAATGTAAAGTACACAATGCCGCTTTTTAAAATCAAGAAAAAAATTTTAGAAAAAAAATTTGATTTCTCATTTTTAAATTGTCATATACAAAAATTGTTTTTTTTTTAAACATTACCCAGAACATTTTACGAAAATCGGCAAGAAATTTTTAATGACATGATAAATGAGAGTAGTTTTTAAGCAATGTAAGCATGAATTTCTTTCATAATTATATTACTTTGGCAATGCAGTTATTACTATACATAGAAATTTTTTGAAAAGCATTTTAGTTCTGAAATAACTTTCTAATATTAGATTTCATTTTAAATATTAAGAAGCTTCTAAATTACTTTTCATTTAAAATTAAGATTACATAAATTTTTATTTACAGCATTAATAACATAAGTAGATACACACACACATGCTTGGCATTTTTCAAAATACTAATGCAAAAAATTTAATTAAAAATTTGATTTGTTAATTGGTAGACATTTTTGGCACAAGAGGACAATTTTGGGCAAGACCTTGGATTTTGTACATTTATAATCACTGATTCAAAGGCGAAAGTTGAAAAAATTCACATATCTTATGACATTTAAAATTTTACAATTTTTTCAGAGTTGTCATGTTAATATATATTTACTTTCATGAACATTTAATTTAAAAAATAAAGTTAGTGTTAGAATTGATAATTTTAAAAGTTGTTTCAATAAATAAAATGGTTCATTAAATAAAATATAATTATGTGTCACATAAGTATGAATGATCCATAGTTGAAATAAAATGACATCAGCATGCTTGTATGGGATAATGTTCCAATTCTAAATAAGGTTTAGTACAGAAAAATTTATCATTTGCAAATTCTGAGAATTCTACCAAATAGATTGGGTATAACCAGAGAATGAAAGCTTAATGTTGACTTAAGTGACTGCTTGGTTAATGGGGTATTTTAGCTTTTTTAGCAACAATGTTGGATTGTTCATTGCCAATGCCAACATGACTAGATATCCAGCAAAACAGAATTTTAAAACCATTATGAGACAATTCAATTAACAAAATCAAGATTTTATTAACCACAATTTTCCTAAACAATTGCTTAGGAAAATTAAATTGGTTTACAACATTCATATTATTAATGTAAATAAAGAATTTGTGAAGGTGAGAACACTTAATTGAGAGAAGATCTCTTAGAATGACAATAACTTTAGCACTGTAAATAGAAGTCAGAAGGAAGACAATAATAATAGATAGAAGTGTCATAAAAATTACCACAGTCGACAAGTCTTTGTTTTTGATGCAGCAGTAAAAATAAAGTAATAATCATAGGTTGAAATGAAAAATTTGCTTGAAAATAGTGGGAGCAGTAATTTCTTTGCTAAACAGAGCTAAGTTGTCAAAACAAAATATTTAATGTTTGTTGGGTTTTATGGCACAAGGTCCAAAAGAGGACATGCTGCGCCAAAACAGCATATTTAAGGAAAATATGAAAGAATACTAAGAATATCAACTTCAACATGAGTTAAATGAAGATTAGCCTTCTCTAAATGAGGATGAATCTTAGTATAATAGGGAAGAAAGCAGAAAGGACGAGCATGAAAATCTCTTTAAAGAGAGATTAATACTGGTAATTTTAACGGGTAGTTCAAAGCAGAATATCTGAAATAGTAATTAAAGGCAAGCTTGATGCACCATAGATTAATAGAAGGTATGTTGCAATCAACATGGTGGAAACATGATGTGCAAAATACCCACTGAAGATATGAAGCCAGGTAGGTTGATACGGGCCTAACCATTTTAGGGGAGACTTAGAAGAATCATAACCCACACTGCCATAATCAATATGGGACAATATAACTTACTGATATATCCTCCACAATGAGTTTTGATCAGCACCCCAAGAAGAGTTGGAAATAGATGTTAGTACTTTAAGAAATTTTTCATTGCTTGTGCAAACTTAATATATGCAGAAAGAAAGTAAACCTTTTATAAAAGACTTCCCCAAAGTATTGAATCTCATTAACAACAGGAATCGAAACATTTTGCAGGCTGATATTAGTATCAGGATAGGGGCATTGTTTTTTTACAAAAGCAGACGCAACTGTACTCAGTTACAGAGATAGAACAACTATTTTTGACACAATAACTTGTAATTTGATCTCTACCGTTTATGCGAATAACCATTTATTTATATATCTGAAACTTAACAGAAATCTATAAGTCATCTATTCTAACATAAAGAGGTTATAGGTAAAAGTTTGAAAATACAAACAATAAAAAATGTGCTACTAAGCACACTATTTTGAAGAATACCTCAGTTTGAACAAATGTTTTAGACAATTTAGATCCAATACGTACTTTAAAACTTTTCTTTAGGAAGTTTTGAATAAAAATTGGTAGGTTCCCATGTGGATTAAAGTTATATAATGCATGAAGAATCTCATAATCTCAAGTTTAATTGTAGGCCTACTTAGAATCCAGAAAAATGGACACAAGATGGTTCCTACAACAATAGCAATTCTTATCTTGGATCGGGAAAGAGAACTCTTTGTGCAAGCCATTAGCAGTTTTCACCTTTTTCCAAACAAAATTGCCAGAAGTATAAGAAGTTATAAATGATGTACAGCTCATTCAGCAGCCCTTTCAACAAATCTTGTGAATAAGAAACTGAATTTTTAAGAGTAATTAGATTGTTAGTAATGGTGTACCTTCAGAAAATAATACAACAAAACTTCCTTGAATTGCAATATGCCATATTGCAAGCTTCATTTCACTAAGGTTTTCTGAATTTCTGAGGATGAGAGGAATATTTTGAAATGGCTGTTTCAGCAGCTCATAATAGTTTATACAACTTTAGAAGAACATCCTCAACATTTGTGTTGGTAACCATTTCATTCATGTTGACAGTCAATTCCATATAGGAATCTCAGTCCACTTTGTGGTTGTTAAAATGGTAAATTGCAACATATTATTGATAGTGACTAGCAAAAAAATTATAGAAAAATTTTCACTATTACACAGATCATTTTCGAATGTTAGCTCTAAGTGAGCTAATAAAATGGGAGAACAGATGGCCTAATCAACGAAATGTAAATTTCACAAAGTGTGTGAAAGTAAGTTATTTCAGTATCATTTAGCAGTCAGAAGAAGTGATCAGAAAGCAATTGTTCAATCTGCCATGCTCGAGAATTAGTATTCATATTGCCCCAGAGAGATGATACTATTAAAATCACTGATTAGAATGTAAGGAATAGAAAGCTGATCTACCAATATAAGACATCTAGAGGAATGACATTATGATGTAGCAAACACAGCAGACATTTTTCCAAGAAAACAAGATTTAATGTTTTCTTGGAGAGAAAAAAACAGTAGGAGAAAATGAGTATCAATTCTTTAATGTCAAGTACGCACAGTCAGAAATAATGGCAAGAGAGGAAAACTGTATTTATAAAGAGTTCTTATGCTGATGACAAAATCTGTTTCTGATGATTATTTCTAAATTGATTTTTACATCTGTATCCATGTTGTTGTGGATACTTATTGGAATTTGGATCTTAAGAGCAATACTATCTGATTGGTTTTTAACTTTAAGTTTTATTCTAATAATAGTCACTTAGTTGTGGCTTTATAAAGATTAACTTATTAGAGGATAACTTTTTATTGGACTTGCTTTGTTTCTCAAGTTTAGGTATAATGTAAAAGATGAAATAATTTGTGCAGCGATTGATTATAGTTTACTTTCAATGGGTAGACGTTACTATAAAGCAACTTCAAATGTCATTTTTTAGCTGCCCGATATGATTTTTTTTTTTTTTTTTTTTTATACTTCGAATTTTTCATGTCAACATTGTAGGCGGCTTTTAAATGATAAAGAATGATTTCTTTTTTAGTTAATGCATAGTGACTCAGATTGACAGTTTATTTTTAGGATGTTCTAAAGAATTGAACTTCAGATACATGCAACATTTGATCTGCAATGTATTTTAGAAACCTGTTACAGATAAAACACCAAATGAGATTTGGAATGAAAGATCTTAGAGGGTAGTTAAAATATCTTGTTTTTGTAGAGATAGGGACAGTCAAAGATTACTATCTTATGTATAGCAGGAATTATTCCTGAATGATGTTGATTCAAGGAAACACCACAAACTTTTTGTTCACCAAGTTCTACTAGAATCTCAGAAACAGAAACATGTAAAAAGTCTATTTCTGAAATTATTCCATAATTTTGATTTAATGCTTTATAAAAGAAAGCTACAAAAAAAATTTTTCAAGCGTTTTCAAAGAAATTTAATTAAAATTGTTTGTTGTTGAAGAACTTTCAATTAGAAGGTCTCTAGATCTTTTTTCTGTTAGTGAGTTTTCCAGCTACAATTTTTATATGTTTCAATATATGGAATGATTTGTTTTAGCAATTCTGGATCACTTCACTTTTCTGGATCAATATAAACTTCGATAAAGTGTCAGTCTGGCAGGGAAATTTTAATGAATTAAGACCATCATGGCCAAGATTTTTTTTTTAATTCATGGGAAAAGAGTGTTCCTCTTAATGTGCCCCTATTCATCACAGAGTCCAACAAGGGAAAATAGCTATGAATCCATAAACTAAAAATTAAAAGAAATTCCCAATAAAGAATCAACTCAACTCTATTAGAAAAACAAAGGAAATATCTAAATTGAATATTGATGAATAGAAATGAAATTTTTAAAAACATTTTTACAAATATAAAGATATTTCTATCTAAATAGATAAAAACAAAATGACATAAAACTTAAGATGTAATGAAAGAAATTAGCAAATTTCATAACAGAAAACAAAGTTAAAAATTTTTGCCAAAACTTTAAATTCAGGTAACACTTTGATTATCAACAGGTATACTTGCACACACATCTTAAGATAATGGAAAATAATAACTAACCTAAACATAGTAGGAGCAATTTGATGAAGCTGAGACATGCCTTGATGTATCTGCATCAATGCTTGAATCGCGGCAGGATTTGATAAAATATTGTTGTATTCAGAATTCTGCATCTATGTAAAATTGTAAAAAATGCAATGTTAAGTAAGAAAATATTTTAGTATAATTATATTTTGTATTTCACAATGTAAACATAACTTTAAAAATTTAAAAAAAAGAACTTTTGCTAATAATCATGAAATTAACATAATGTTTATAGCAAAAAGAGTTGCAACCATGTTGAATTAAATATTATTTTAAAGAGAAATGGTCAGATGAAAGTTGAAATACTTGCATTTACAGGAAATCAAATTTTTAAAAAAATATATAGATATAAAGATAAAATTAAATTGCTTAGATTTTTAAATCAATGATTCCATAATAACTAAAGACTGATTTGTCACAGCACAACTTTAGTTAGAGTTTTAAAAATGTGAATTTTCCATGATTACTTAAATCGATTAACACATCTTATATTAAGAATTCTAATTTTCATGATAGAATGATTTTAGAGATAGAAATTTTCTACACATAAGATATTTTGATTAAAAAACAATTAACATAAATTTTAGATTTAAATAAAAGATCAAATTTGAAAAGTACAATTACATTCACTTGAATATGAATTCAGAAAAATATAATTGCATTTTACATTCATAAACATACTGCTGGCATTTCCATAAGAATTATTCTATTATGATATTTTAAATTATTTATAAATAAATATTTGCATTTTAATATTTTGTTCAGATCTCTAAAATTTGAGAAAGTATCACCAACTAATATGTATAAAATTCTTACTAGAAAAAGTAATTAAATATATTGAATATATACATTTAATATTACTGAATTAAAAAAAAGGCTCTGTAATTTTTTTGATAAGAACTATAACTACATACAATAGAAAAAGTAATTTAATAACTAAATATACATAAATAACTTTATTTATCCTTCTATTATATTTAGCAATATCTATATTGTTGATGTAAATATTATTGAATGAATTTTAATCACACTAAAATTCTATAAAATGAATACCAGAATTATTTTTACAAAATACTTTTACATTTTTAAAAATGTTCACATACAATACTTGAAGTGAACATATTTCAAAAGAAGGAAATTCTTCAGGAAATTGATTTGAATCCAAACAAAACACAATAAATGACAATTTCTAACAAAAAATCTATTATGTCTCAAAACCTATTTAATACTATCTCATTACTTTTCCAGATTTAAAAACAATTTTTAATTAAGTTAATTTAATAAAATTTCTATTAAAATTCAACTTTTAAATACTTAAAGAAAAGTGCTGAAAAGAGTATATATATATATATATATATATAT
>JAPDSC010099892.1:48599-95649 GCA_026290005.1 Latrodectus geometricus | reverse complement strand
TATATATATATATATATATATATATAAATTTATATATATATATATTTCTATATATATATAAACATTTTTCGTGTAAAACTATAAAAAATCTTAAGTTATTTTTTAGTAGTAAACCAAATGCAATAATTTAATGTGCAATTGGCTTATTTATTCACATGTGTTCATTTCTTGATAGAAAGTTTTTAAATTGAAAGTATATACTAAACAGAATAAAACCTCTGCTTCAAATTTGTTTTTTCAGTATTTACAAAACACTATAAAGAAAAACTAAAGTCTTTATTTGTCAACGTTGAACAAATTTCATTATTGTAAGACACCTAAATCAATCTTAATAACAAAAGTTATTGGTATCTGAAATCTTTGAAGGAAAATAAATTTACTCTGTTTATTTATTAACTTTTTACACTACTTTTAGCTTAGTAAATCTTGACTAAGCCGTTAAACTGATGTAAAAACAATATTCTAAACGTCAGTCATTTCTTCGTCTGCGATTTATTATAAAGAAACAAATCTCCAATTTACACAAAATACTTTATTTTTGATAAAAAAAAAAAAAAGATGGTTTTAAATTAAAGTTTCTCAGCCTCTATGAATGAGCTAGATAGCTAAATATATTGTATGAATTTTATAGCAAAGTTTATTTAAAGTGGTAGTGGACCTATTAAATTACATGCGAGTAAATGTTTTACTGAGTTTGTGTTACACACACACACACACACACACACACACACACACACACACACATATTTATATATATAAACAGTTTATTGATTTTCATCAAAATTGCACACATATTTGCACACTTCTGACTTGATTTTGAATATGAACTATTTTAACCCAAAAGGCAGTGTGTTAGAGTAAAAGAAAAGAAAATTATTATTAGAATAAATTTCATAATCAACAAGGTAAGATAAAAGGAAAAGCCTTATTAAAAATGGTTTTTCTTGTTATTCTGCTTTTAATTTTGAGTTAGTTTCGAATATTATTAATCAATAAATATTTTCCGTGAGTATAATGTGTATTGCTCTTGCTTGAAAAATAAAATTTTAAGCATTTTTGTCATTAGTAATATTTCCAATCTAGTACCGTATAAATATCATATAATTGATTAAAATTTCTTAAATATATGAGGAAATTAAACTTTTAGCAATCTGTTTCATATAATTTAAATTTTTTATACATGGATAAAAACCTTTTGTATTCCAAATTTCTAAGCATTAATATGAATAAATTGCAAAAAATTCCATTAAACGATAAACAAAAATTTTGTAAATAAGTTATGATAGTTCATTCGAATTAAATGGCATCTATATATGGAAAATCGCTATAAATATATCCTGAAACTCTGAATTTCTTTTTCCACGTGCTTAAATATTAGCATTTATATTAGAATTTTATAAATACAGTTTTCTAAAATACAAAAGTATTCAAATTTTACACAATCACAATTTGCATATTCACTTATTTTGCCCAAATCTTTATATCACATTAGCTATAATAAAATATATTACATATTTAAGAGTTTTTACTACACATTTATGAAAAATATATATTTTACTATTATATTATGATAAAATATAATTCAAATAAAAAATATCATAAACAGTTCTTTAATATGATAACTTTCTGGAAATTATACAAATTATAGATACTAGAAGATACTATACAAACTATACTTTAACAGAGCTTATATAATGAACATTGAAATATTAAGTGTTTTTTGTGCTGCCTTTAAATGTACATTATTTTCAATTAAAATAAATTTGTCACTATTTTAATCACATTTTTAATAGATGTTAACGCCGCCCACCCTGTCTACTTGTCAGCCTGTCTGATGGTGGATAGGGAGGTTAAGGGCATGAATGTACATTCTCTTTCTCTCTCTTCTATCTTTTCCCTTTTCTTGTATGAATTTCCCACCCTATAAAGCGGTTCCTATGGCATGTGTGTACTGAAAGACTCCACACCAAATTACGGTTCAATTGAAAAAGTGAAGCAGCACACCCCATATTGCAAGCCTGGCTGGCACTCCACAAAAGTAAAAATATGTTAACAATAGAATGAGCACATTGCTCAAAGTCATATTCATGAAGCATTGCCAAATGTAATGTATGCATAGTACATAAATATATATTTTATATTAACTTGAATTGATATAAAAAATCTAAGCAACTCAGAAATTATTTACATAGATGCTAATTATAGAGGCTATAAATAGAGGTAATATGGAGGCTAAATTATCGAAATTAGTAATCCATGAAAGAATCCCTAAATAAGAACAAAAATTTATTATTTTCTGAAATCTGGAAATAAACATACACATTCAACTGTACACGATGACATTTTTAAGTGGAGATATGCCACTATCAACAGTATTCAAACACAAAAATAACGTTTAAAAGTAAGAATTACAACACTATTTTAGATAGGAAAAGTTACTGCATCAAGGCATTAATAAAATACAGTAGATTCACAATGTTTCGTTAACACTTGTATCTTTAAGGGTTGTTAGGTATGACAGGTGCATTGAAACTTATTGTGTGTGAAAAATGGTCACCATTACAAGTTTTCTTAAAAATATTATTTTTAAGGACAACTTCAATTGGCCAAATTTTTATTTCGTAAAATGGAAAAATCTTTCACTGTTCCTGATGGCAAGTCGTTCGTCCAGAAAGAGAGTTCATCTCTTGATAAATCTCAATGAAAACATACAAATTCATTCTTCAATTTATTTTCGATTAACTCCAACAATACAAATGGTTGATCAGCAAATTTTACAAGCATGTGTGAGAAGTAATACCATGTTTGTAGCTGCTATGTTAGTAACACTTTTTTTGGATGACATAGTAAATGAAATCTGACAAAAGTAATGTTAGTCAAGTGTGATACTCTACTGGATATCGTACATTCAATATAGTGTAATTTAAAAATACATTTATATCAGTGAAGTGAATGATTTATAAAATTTAAACATTAACTATTTTAGTTGCCGATTTGAAAACTTAATTCTCATAATTTCTTATAAATTGTACCTGTAGATGATATAATTCATTGAAAGCTGTATTTACTTGTGGCACTTACATTCGGGACTCCTCTTAAACGTTATTTAATGCATTTATTTGATTCATATGATTCTTAAGCAATTTATGTGTGTGCGTATTTGTCAGACATTCTAATGGCGATAAAATTGTCAGTAAATGACGATAAAAAAATGAATTAATAAAATAAACGATCAGCTTAATTTCCTGAAATCTAATTGACTTAAAAAATATATATTTGTTTCGTTATAAAATCATGCATTCTAAGTTGCAAAACAGATTCCGACACAAAATATTTTTATTTACTATTGAAATAAAACATTTTTATCTAAACACTATTCATATTTTCTAACTGAATATTTTGTTGCATAGTCTGTGTTTTTGGGCTATCTTCTTCAAATAATTCTCATATTCATGTTTATTTTTCTTTCCGTTCATAAGACTTAATTTATGTTATATTAAAGAATATTATCGTTTTTACCTGATTCGCGTAACTTTTATGGTAAATTTGGATACTTATTTTTATGTATATGAATTACTTAAATTACTCAAGAGTATTCTATAGAGGGTGTTTAAATTTTTCAAACATTTAATTGCTAAACATAAGCAATTTAAAATTAATTTTGTATTCAAAAGGTAAGTTCCATTTTTATGTTTAACTGAAGAAATTATGATGTTAAAAATGACGTGTTTTGAATTCATTTTCGTGAATTTCTTAATTTAAAAAAATTTCAGATTTCAGCATTATAAAATGATTGAATCTGGAAATAGTTAGTTTTGAAAATTATACTACTAACAGTTGTATTCCAAAATATGAGCATGAAAATGTATAATAATATTGTACTTCTCCGACAATTATAAAATGCGTACGAAGAAATAAAGTTGTGCCTATTTGTATTTTTTTATTTTGATCAAAATTCAACAATTTCTGTGTGAATATATTTTTATAAATTCATTTTATTAAAGAAATAAAATTTATTGTCAAAATGTGTTTTACTCATTATTTTTTTTACAATGAATTTCATTTTAAAAGTAAAAATCAAAAAGTTAAGAAAAATATCTGATTTTATCTTTACTTTAAAATTATATCTTGTTTTTAAAACACATTTTGCTGCATACAGAAAGTCTTTGAGTAGAATAGTAACATAAAAGTAGGAATAGCTTGTTTTTAATGATATATAAATACATATTCAGGAAAAAACTTTTCTGATTTTACGATTTTTTCATTTTTATTTACACATTCCAGAAAATAATCTAATCCCATTTTAAGAACTCTTAGGAAAATAAAATATTTAAATCACTAGGCACTTTTTTATTCTAAATTTTAGATTATTTTTATTCGTTATGCTCTTTGTGTAAAAGATTAAAACTATTTTAATTCGAGTAAAAATCCTATTTTTAAATTTCTTTTTTCAAAAAACGTAGCAAAACATTTTATTAATAAAATAAATTATTTTCATTTTGCTTTTTTATTTTTGACTGTTTGTAATTTACGTATAAGTATAATTACAAAGGAATAGTTTTTTGGAATGTTTTTAGCACATTAGATATCAAACAGCTTTCCGTGTATTCTTAACAAAATCTAAATATCTTTAAAATGAAAGAATTTACATTTATTTTATTTATTTATTTATTTATTTTTTTTAGCTTTTGACAAATAGAACATTTTAATGGAAATGTAGCTATGTATGAAATGTTCACTTAAAACAGTGATAAATATATTTAAGCTAAAATAAAAATGAGACATAAAACTGAGAAAAATATTAAATACTTAATTATATTTGAAAACCCTTTCTTAGCTTTAGTAAAAATTTGGTAGAATTTAAAATATGTAAACATACTTAAAAATGTAATCATATTAATAGAATTTCCAGTTGCTATAAAATTCCTGTATTATGTTATTAGAAAAAGCAATAAATGTTCCTAAGATATTATGGTTTATATTTATGAAAAGTAAGTAATATATACTACATATTTTAGTCTTAAAATTTAAAACTTCAATTTTGCGAAATTCAGTAGATTTTGAATAAAAAGTACTCGAAAGCAATTTATCTTGGTTGGTATATTTATTTTAAATTTTCTTAAATTTCCTTATTTTAAATGTAAAATTAATTACTTGGAAATTTAATTTATACAAAGTATTTGCATATCAAAACTGAAAGAATCTAACTAATCCAAAAGGATCTTTTTTCAAAGGAATTGAAATTATGTAATGGTTTTAATTATTGAATTTATTAATTAAAACTATATTTTTGAACATAAAAATTTTTACGAAAACGAATTTTACATTTATTTAATTGTTATCTTATCTTTAAAAAATGTAAATACGATGCTGAAGTTTTTTACGAATCTGTTTGTTAGAAAATTGAATTCAAATGAAATATGCCACACAAGAAAAATACTGAAAACCGCATTTATTTTAATAATGTTAAGAAATTCCTTTCAATTTCATGAATTTAAAGGTCATGACTAGCATTCTCTTGTGTAAGTAGCTACGATAAATATGTAAAATGTTTTTAAGCAATAACTGCAATTATAATTCTGACAACCAACATTACATTTGTATTGATAGCTAATTTACTTTGTTAAATGTAATCAAAACTTAAGGAATTAATCTTAATAGGCTAAAATCTTCATTACAAAGTAGCAAGAATCTTACTCTACCTGTCTCATTTTCAACAAAAGTCAATTCATTAAATCTGAATTTACTCTTAAGGATCTCTTTGATATAATTGTTCACTTTATATCCTGATTTTATATTTTACGTAAAAAAAGTTGAAAATGAAATACTTTGGAAAAATAGAAAAATACATTTCCTTATGAGCTCAAAAGTAATGTCAATATTTAATGTTACTTATTGTATATTTATTATTTATTATAATTGCTCCTCTAAAGGTAACACATATCAGCTGTTATAAGTTTCAAATGTCAATTTTTTGCAAAATTATGAACTTCTACTGAAACTTATAGCATTGCAAAAAAGTATCATTTGAATCTCTGTTGAAACAATCCTAGTTTTTATATCTTGACAGAAAGTTGAAATATATAGTTGTTGCTTCTACATGTCTGCTAGACAAGGTCCATGAAAACATTGAAAGATTTTTAAGACATCGTGGAAGAGTGAAGCAAAATGAATTCGGGAGAAGCGTTTTCTGAAGTTCACTTGTTGCATGTTGGTGAAATCATCTGACCCTTATAGAAAAAATGCCGTCTCAAATGGCCACTAATAAATTTGAAAAAATCAGTCAGACCTTTTCGGTCAGGGAAATATATATAGTGAATAATTAATAGAAAAGTATTAATAAATTTTGTGTTATGAGAAAATCAAACTTTTTTTTAAAAATTTCATGAAAGGAACTTTTTAGTTTTACAATATTTTCAATAAATTATAAATAATATGTTGATAAAAAATATCATTCCTCCATTTTTTTTATTTATTTTTTGTTTTTTTGCGTAAATACAAAAATGTTCCATAATATTTAAGAAACCTCTTCATTCAAATTAAATGCGTATAATTTTCATCAATTACGTCTTCAATAAGAGAAGTTTTATTTAGAGAAATTATAATTGTGATGATTTATTTATTTAAATTGAATATAATAAATGACTATTTCACTTAAAAAATAGGTTGAATCATAGTTAAAGACCATAAACGTTGCGCAAAATGATGCATTACTATAAATATTTCTTAACTAATTGCTATATTTGCTTCATTAAATGCATACATGACTTGGATATTTATTTTATGTTTCATTTACATAAAAGCTTTAGATGAGAAAGAGTTCAAAACACAATAATGTAATTACAAAAAAAGTAATATTGGATAAATAGGTAACTTATCTTCTGAAATTAACGTTGTAATATTATAATTGCAATAATTTATAGACGATAAATATATTTCTGGCTGTGTGAGCAATTATTTACATTAAAAAATATTAATTGCAAAAAAATTTACTGATTTATATTTCTTAAAATTAATTAACATTTTGTAATTCTTTTTCAAATTATTAAATACTGATTGAAAAAATCAAACTAAGCTTGCACCATGTATGCATTTAAAAATCATGTCCTTTTATAATGGACTTTCTTACATTTCTTAAAGTTTAAAAGTGAACTAGTTTTTCACGTTAAAAGAGTGAGGAAAGAAAATCCTTTCCATTCAACCAACTGCTACTTAAAAAAAAACCTTTTAAAGAAAATTCTTTTTCTTTACGTCAGGAGCAAAATGAGAATTTTTAACGCTGAAAAAATTTTATTACGGAAATCATTTTTTGCTTTTAGAAAATCAATAATATTTTTTTCAGTATATAAAAGGAATGACAAATACTTGCAATTTAAATATTAATGTATATTTCATTCGAATATATTTAAAGATTTTATAATTTATTGAAATTATTTCATTAGATAAACAATTTTTCTAAAAGTATTAATATTTTAAAGTGTTTTGAATTGAATTAATTTATTCTGGAGAGTGAATGAGGATTATTCTAAATGATAATATCTGAAAGAACTTAATAATTAAAGTCATATGAATGTTTTATTTTTTATCACAAAATGTAAACTCTAAGCAATCAACGCATAAAAAGTGTACTCAATTATTAGAACGATTCTAGATATTTTCATTAATATTAATAACACGAAAAGTTTTACTCATTTTTAAATAAAATAATTAAATGCATATCTGTTTTAAATTTTTTTATATTATTATATAAAATTTAAATTTTAAATTATACTTATAATTAGTTTAGAAAAACTTGATTTTCTTGATTGAATACATTCTTTGAAAACTCAATTACATTTTATTTACAGAAAGATAACAATACTTCTACTATTACAATGTTTTTGTTTATTTTAGTTTCTGAAACATTTTATACATTTAAAAAACTCAAAATCAACAAAAAAAAATAAATAAAATAAATAAATAAATAAAATTAAAAAAAACATATTCACGATAGTTCATTGTTTTAAGCTTGCCATGATAACATTTTTTCTTTTGCGTGTACATACCAAACTGACAAAAAATTAAATTGTAAATTAATATGCACGATAAAAAAATATAATGCTGATGATTCAAGTTAAATGTTTTTTATCTAATCATCAAAGAGAAGAATTTTGCCTAATATGCATGCATTTGTTATATATCCTTATTGCTTTTTAACTATATATATATGTACTGTGTGTATGCATGTATGTGTGTGTTTATGTAAGACAAATGTATGTAATTAATTAATATATACCTTTAAGCATATTATTATCACTCTTTCATAATATTTTATAAAATAAATTATAGAAAAGGTTCATTTATTAACAAAGTTTCTAGAATAAACTAAAAACTTTTTTTATTCTATTATTTACCAGGCTAAAATACTATAATAAGCAGAATTAATTTATATATAAATATAAGGCTCTCTGATCTTAATGCATATAAATCCCATAAGAGCAGAAAAACATCATTTTATACTAGTTTACTTTATTATTTTATATCGTAGTTTATTACTTAAATGCTCAAATAATTTGTTTATAAAGAACTTCTTCACAATAAATTGATTAACTTATAATAGAATTCTCTTTTCCTCTTTTCAAACCTTGACAGAAAACATTTGCTATGTCTTTCAATATGACAAAAAACCTGACGCTTCGCATTATTTGTGACAAGTTTCCAATTGGTTGTCTGATAAATTTTTATATGAACTTTTGTGCTTTTTATAAAAAAAATATTTTAAAGTAACATAATTATAGCTGATTTGATTAATTAAGATCTCCGTTTTGAGAAACAGTTCCATGTGTTTAGTTCGCATTTGGAACCAAGTGATTTTTTAGTTTTCATTACTAGTTTTCTATCATTTTATGTATATACATATATATATTTATTCTTTACATTTATTGTTTTAAATCCTATTTCATTCCTTCTGAAGTATTTAAATCATCATCAAAGCATACGGAAATAATATGATTTCAATACATGCAATTATTTCTGATTTTAATGTCGTGATTTTATATGGTATCAAAATTTAAATTCCCAATATTTTAAAAAATTTAAAACATTTTTTAATCCAAAATAAATATTTTTTCTTCTTGGTTCTCTGATTTCTTCTTCTTGAACGTTAATTACTAAATTTCCTCCATAGTAGCAGTTATTATTAAAAAGACCTAGCAAAGGCCTAGTGTAATTCTGTTTGCATTTAAACATGTAAATGCAGAATAAACTACAAAAAAAGATTTAAAATATTTTTTTTCTTAAAAAATCAAGCAAAATGAAAAGTATTTTGGATGTTTTTAAGCATTTGTAAGAAATGTAAAATAAATTCCTTAAATTTAGAAACAAATAAGTTTCTTTCTAAATTGTGAATAAAAAACCTTATAGATTTAATTATCAATTATTAACTTGACAAATGTGCTTAATTCAAAACATTTATTGAATATTTGTGTACTGTTAAAACATCGATATAGTAGCAAAGCTATGAAGAGTTTTATGTTCCGGAAGCCTTATTTTGAAAATCTTATTGAAAGTGAAAACATTGTATTTATGTAATATAAATGATTTTCAAATATTATTAACTTCTATAGAAACACATGTATTTATATTATTAGTTTCATCAATAATAGCATACATCAATTCTTATGTTTAATACATACCATTTTTTAACTTAACATTGATATTTGCTTTTAATTGGGGATCACAGATTTTTAACCTTAATAGTTAAATGTCCTTTTTAAGAAAATTGTCTTTTCAGGTTGTTAAATATTTATTTTCTAAATTAGTGTCATTTCTTTTTTATAACTATATTATAACTTGTAAGTTTAACGTAAGAATTGTAACTTTGTTGTCAGAATTCTTATGGTAAACATATGAGTGTGTTTAGATAAAGCAAGTGAAAATATAAGTTACAGCAAGCGAAGAAAATTAAATATATGGAAAGATTTCAATTGAAATTTATTAATTTCAATGATTTTCTTCTAATATTTACAGAAATTAAATTTTTCTTTCTGCTTTTACGTTACTAAATTGTTTCTCCATTCTGACTAATACTCATCCAAGAAAGTAAAATATGATAATTTTTTTGAATTCGCAATATGAATTGTCACATATTAAGATTTCATAAATATTATCATACAAATTATCATTCATTATAAAAATTATTATTGTCCATTAAATGTAATTTTTATTTATGGAGTCATGGATGAAATAAAATAAAGAAACTCTTTAATTAAATACTCCAAATCTATATAACAAAATATTATATTATTGATTACTAAATTAAAGTCATAAAAACATTTATTTTTAAATAAAAAAAATGTTTATCTTAACTCTTCGAAGGATAATCAGATTATTAGTTAACTATTTTAAAATAATGCAAAATGAAGTTCACAGCTTAGTTGCAAGTGATTCATCATATTTTAGATAAGTATTTTTAGGTTAGTATTACATGAAAATATACTGAATGATATATTATACATTTTCATATATCTTATAAATCGTAACAAAGATTCCATCTACTTTAGTATTACGTGAAAAAAACTTATTAATCAATAAGATATACCAGTATAATTCTGATGAATAATCTTTGCAAATATTTATCAATAATGAGTAATTTTTGAATATATTCATCAGCGAAATTTGTAGATGAATTCTTAAGAACTATCAAAATTATAGACAATGTGGTGCCTATATAAGGTACGTATGTTAACATTTCTTTTTATATATTTTCAAACAATAAATAATAGACACAAATTTCCATAGTCTTAGTCTCCATCTGAATAATAAAAATTCAAATGAAGTTATTTATTGATAATTCACCATTTTGTGAACTATAATCGTTCTGATGCATTTGTATGAAAATAGAACCTACAGCTAATTATGCAAACCTTCAAAACATGTTTTATTATTAATAATACTAACTTTTAGGCATTATATATTTAAAATTACAGAGTGTCAAAATTACACTATATGAATCCTTTGAAATCACTGAAAACGTATAGGAAATTAAAAAAAAAGTAAAAACTCAATATATATATATATATATATATATATATATATATATATATTTATAAAAAACCATCATTTGTAGTTCAAATTATAGGTGTTAGAGTCATGCATTATTGACATAATGTTTCCTATGTAGTTTCAGTAAACAAGAGTGTAGTAGAGTTCTCAAGTACTTTCAATACATTCATTTATTGCAATCTTGAGAAGCAGAGAGCCGATTTAAACAGAAGCAAGACATTAAGATCTTTGGTATTCAACATTCATTCTGGAGGAAATGAGGAGAAATTCTATGTAATGTGACGATTACGTCTCGCACGCGCTCCAATTTTAAAGATGATAATGCGTTTCCGAGGAATTGAATCGGACGCTTAAGTTTAGCAAGACACTTTCACTTTAATATTTGAAATTATGCTTCATACAAAGCTTTGTTATTCATTGTTGCGTAGACTTAAGTTAGAATGTTTATTTAAAATAATGTTCCATGTTCATACTTCATAATTTAGTTTTGTAGAATATTTAGTTGTGTATTATTTATTAATATTATTAAATAATGCATTGAATTTATTAATATTTGTCAATTCCTTTCATATGTTCAAAGTTGGAAATTTATTGTACATATTCTTTTAAATATTAAAATATAACTGAGATTAATTACTGATAAGAAATATACAACACAATGATATCGAAAGATGTATATATACAATACTTTTCTCAATGTCAATTCTATCATTTTGATGATTTATTTGCAGAAGGAATAGTAATAACCTGTATTAGCGATGGAAACTAAAATGTGTTTATTGATGCACTATAAGTTAGTCGCTAAAAAATGTTTCTTTTATTGCAAATTCGAAATTAGATTTATATGTTTTCAGAAACTTTCGATACATGTAAAAATAAAATAAATATATATTTTAAAATTTAAAAGTGTGGACAAAATATTGCGATTATATACATTGTTAAATGTTAAACTCTTTTTGTCATGGTGTCTGATAGTATTTTTAAAATTTAAGCAAGCCTTGTGTTTATCATCGTAACATTTTTCTACTTTAAAATTATTAATTTTAATTACGTACCGATACATAATTGCTAACTAAAAATTTTATTTTTCGATTTTAATTTAAAATTTGATAGAACGGAAATGTGAAACTTCTATTAGAAGACAAAAGGTATAAACACTTTAAAAGACTTAAAAAGTTGTTCATTAAAGTAGAATTAAAAAGTATTTAATAATAATAAAAAAAAAAATATTTTCTTCAAAAATAAAATTAGTAACAATAAATAATAACTAAACAAGTAATAAACTTATTAAGGTTTCTATTGTTTATTATATTTACATTATAATATCTGCATAGCAGTTATTAGAGTTGTTGCTACTTTATGAAGATTCTTAAAGGTAACCTTGTGTAAGCTTCCAGATGATCTTTCCGATATCTAAAACCGTAGCCATAATTTAAAGACAATGGTAATTGACATTTATAACCAATAAACATCTTCCAATTGTTACTGTTGAATTTATATCAAGCCTAAAAGAGCTCTAGATATTCCAATTGTTATTATTGAATCTATCCTATGACAAATAATCTATGAGGTAATTTAATTATTTTAAGTGATATGCTTTTTATTACTGTTAAAAGAATAATTTATTGTTTTAATAAAAATCTTGCTTTCATTTTTTATGACAATCCAAATTTATGAAATCTGGTACAATGATAATATAATGTGACATGAATAATTAGCAAATTGTGAAATAGTTCATTGTTTATATCCTATATACCAGATAACAATATATGTAAAAATAAATTATATTAGGTTGGGGGAAAAGAAATCCATTATTGTTATGTGTACTTTATGTAATTTCTTTTTGATTCGCTTTGTAAAAAGGTTTAAAACAGCTTTCATATAGATATTTAGGTCTTTCGGTTACGACTGCTGACATGCGGTTAACTTCGATCATTTTTGATATTTTATAGACATTTTCAACGATGCTGTATCCACACGCGAGTTGCATCTTTAACATCAAAATACCCGAACTGAATTGACAAAACAAAAATTGTACGTAACTGGTTGTTACGGTATTATATAGGACGATAAACACCTTTCACAATTTCAGCCAACTGGTTAGCCTTTTCGGCATTATAAAAGAAAAACGAAATTGTATCGAATTTTCCGTTTGTTGTTTTCCATTTTTAAAACCTTGTACTCGTAACTGAATTAATCAAACAAAAAACCGCAAGAGGATATTTTAGTGTCAAATGTCACCTTTCCAACGAGCTTAAATCTGAAATTGTTTGATGTATATCTCACGAGATATCGATCATTACAGACGGCTAACGAAAAAATAATGGATTACTTTTATACTAATATATTCTCTAAGCTCAAAAATGATATTATACACATCAGCTCAAGCTAAGGAACAAAATGTAGGGAAAATCATTTCATAAGACATATATTTTGATAGTGTTTTTCTTTAAAAACTTCAAATACGTGACAAATAATTTATTTTCAAAAAGTCGTAAATGTTTCTGTTCAATCATCTGTTACTTTCCAAGCGTATATTAAGAAAACATATTTTCATAATGTCGGATAAAAATAATCGATCGTATTTAAATTCCCCACTTCTTTTTGAAAAAGTGAATTTTTTTGTTTTATTTGATGGAATGAAAATATTTTAAGCCCATATCCACCATACAACTTAAGCATTATTTTTTTATAATTTCAGTGTTATTTTAATATTCATTGGATATAAATTGGTTTATTTAATATTCATTGGATTCACAACATAAGATATTTATTATCAGTGACTTTATTAAAGACATTTTGAATTATACATTTTAAATCTTGCAAATATTATTTTACACTTTTAAATATTGTGATTTTAGAAAATTTTATGTTTTTTGAGTTCAATCAATGAGCAATTTTTAATTCCTCCTTTTATAAAGTAAATTGGTTTCTCTTGAAAATTGTTTTGGCTCTTATTTAAGTATTTCTCATGCATGCAAAATATATTAAGTCTTAATTTAAACTTAACTGAAATTTATTATAAAAAATGTAACATGGAAGGAAGGTAATCTATCAGAGATTTATTGTTTATCTGAGTGTACAAAATAGTCATTTTTAACAATACGTCTCTTATGATTTCATGAGATTTGCATTCTGCAGTATATTTGAAATCAAGAAAATTGCCTGGGATTGTCTCAGTAAGTTCAAGGCAAATTCATATAATTTATTGCAGACTGTACTCATTCAGTAGACGTCAATTTAATTCATTTTCTGCCTGTATATAATTTTCTGAAGGACAATCCTTTTAAAATTCGTCTTAAAAACATTTCTGGATGGAATTTTTGTTACTCTGGACAATCCATGGATAAGAATCATTCATATGAATTTATTGCACTAATATTTTAAGTAATAGACCAAAAAATTTAAAATAACGCCTTATTGACAAATGTCTGGCATTTGAAAAAATAAAAATAGATAAAACGTTAAATACAATTTCATTATTACTCAAAAAAAAATTTTACAGTCACATTTCTATTTTTGATATCATAAATTATGTTTATAAATTTGGTTTGTATCAGCATAAAATTTGATCAAGGAATAAACGACAGTTTTAATATTGGTCTCAATATTTCCAAATGAGCAGAACCTAAGCTTATGCCACATTATGAAAAAAAGTGGATTTCTCTTATAAGATCTTAATATCTAAATAAATTAGCAAACATTTACAAAACTAGCTGTTTTTCTTAGATTTATTCAAATGAATTATTTTTAGTTTCTTATTTATATTTAATTTCTGATTGAACATTTAAATTAGGGTAAATTAAAATTGATCTTTGACATTTGCTTTAGAAAATATTTTTAGATTAATTACTAATGAATGTGAAATTATATGTTTTGATATTTTGTCTAAAGTATCTCATTATTTTAAATGATCAGATTTCATTATTATTTTTGAGCATTATGTTACATATTTAAGTATTACAAATTTTTGACATATAGAAAAATGTTTTGATTACTCAGTATTGAAAATGAATTAATGTGCAATCAGTGACTTTATATATTATTATAAAGTTACTGATTATATAATTTTAAACGAAATTCATATGTAATTTTGATTTTCTTTTAACTTTTTATCATAGATAACATGTAAAATATATTAAAATTTTGTAAAATGTGTAACAATAAACATGTAAGGGATTTCTTTTTTATTATTGTTTTACATCTTTGTGAAGATTAGAAAGCAAGAATGTAAAATAACACCAAATTTTCAACTGAACTATTGGTTTAAAAATAAATAACATTATGAATAAATTACTTTGCACTTAAAAATTAACCATAAAAGTTCAAGCAAAATTTTGATTTGAAATCCCCAAAAGGACAAACTTCTTTTCAACAATGATTCTTTAAAGAAGACAATATTTTCATACCAGTTTCCTAGATATCCAAAATTATGTTTCTTTTCATTTTGCTTAATTTATTTTAAACAATTCTGATAAAAGTATTAAAATAACATACGTGCGAAATAAAAAACCTTTTAGCTGAGAGAATAATAGAAAGCAGTAAATAGTTTAGAAGATAAAAGTCTATTTAAAATTTATGAAGAATACGCAATTATCAAGGAAAAAAATAATACATTAACTCCTTAATAATTTTAATTCATTTACAAACTCTTAAATTATTATTTTTATTTTTGATTTGCAAGCACGTCAAATATATTCTGAATATTAAAATTTTAAAATTTTATATTTATTTTCCTTTTAAACTGTTACGTTATCATGCAAAGAACAAGTAAATCTTCATAAGGAATTTGATAAAAAGTGATATATTTTAATTTCAAATTTTGTTAATTTTAGAATCAATTACATAAAATGTTTCTACTTTAGATTTTACTTCTTAGAATTTTTAAGTTCTAAAAACTACTCTTATTTTAAATTAATTTTTTTTTAAATTTTAGAATCAATTACATAAAGTATTTCTTATTTATATTTTACTTCTTAGGATTTTTAAGTTTATACTTTTAAACTCAAAACTATTCACATTTATAAATAACAACGGAAATATAACTTTTTTATTACGCTTGATAGTTAGAATGACATAAAGTATATGAAATTCTACTTCAAAATAAAATTTTTGATAACGATTTCAAGTAAATGGACATTATATTTGAAGGCTTTTCAGAGATGTTAAAGGATATATATATCACATTTAGAAACGGTAACAAAAGAACATGTGGAAACAATTTATAGTTATCCGATGTTTTTATCATAGGAGTGAAAGTATATTTAACCATGTATTCTTAAATTTAAAAGAAATCTTTTTCATGATGGAAATAGTCCCAACTTGAGACTCTGAAGTTATTACAAGCATACGCAAGGTAATGGAAATAATGTTGCCGCAATTAACTGCCCTCAAAATTTTAAGAGTTGTCTTACAACAGCAAATAGGAAATCAGTCACATTTCCAATGTGTTCTTGAATGAATCCTAAGATATGCTGGAACAAATCCTTAGGATAAGTTTAGGAAAATTATTGTGTCAAAAAGGAATTTAAGATAATTTTTTTGCTGTGGAAAAAAAAAGGAAATGTTCAGTGTAAAGATAAAAAAATGCAGAAGTTTGACAGAAATTAAGTGATTAGACAGATTAAACAAGGTTTCTCAAAAGTTTTAAATGATATTTCGCAAGCTCTTATTTGCTCCTGAAATAACTAATGACAAACTATTTTAAAGATTAAATAAATTCTTTCCTTGCCTTTTTCTAATGAAATTAAATTATATGACACTTTTTGATTAAATTATAAGTTACCTTGTGTTTGAATCACTTATCAATCAAACACAAAATTCCACGTTTTTTTAATAGATTTTTTTGTATTTTATTGTTTAAATATCTGTTTCATAATTATAAAAAATTGATTTATTTGAAGATGATAAAATTTCTATCCAGTCAAAATTATTTACATTTTAAAAAAGCAATTTTTACAATTTTAGAATTTTATATATATTTTAGAGATCATATAGAATATATTAAGCTAGAGATATTAAAAATAAAATACTATTAGCATTTTGAAATATATTTCTCAAAATATGACCAAATAAATTCAACTTCCTTTTAAAATGTTTGTATGTTTTGATCATCCACTTTTTCATTTTACTTTTCTTTAATATATAAAACCATTTTTAATGCTAAAATTAATTTCTTTAGATTTTGATAAATTATAAAAATTTAATGAGTATATCTAATAAAAATGTTTAATTTTAAAAAGGAATTTATTTTTCAAAAAAATAAAATTTTAATACAACAAAGTTGTGAATCAAAAGCGAAATTTGAGAATAAACAGATTTCTTTATCAAAATTTTATATACATTAATTCATGTTCTCTAAAAAAAATAAAAGTAAAAAAATGCACGAAATTAGTGAATGCGTGACTCTAAAAATTGTTTTGTATAAAGTAAATTAAATTGCAAGACAGTTCATAAATTAAAACAAGTTGATTTATGTCTCCTCTCCTTTTTTCATTACGCCACGTGGCATTTTTTGTTTTCAAATATTTTTATGATTAAAAGAGATTATGTATAGCTGTTTGTTTTTCTATGTCAGACAAATCTCACTTCTTTAGAGAGACATTATAACTTCATTTTTCATAACTTGAAAAGTTGATGAATAAAACAGAGGAATCAGCTAAGCTATTTCCTTTGACAAATATCCAGGCATAATATTGACTCAAAAAATGGAGCAATAAAGTACATTGTAAATATTGCAATAACTTTTAATATCAATAAATTAATTTAGCCTTATTATTATTATTAAACATTACACTTTTTTTAGAAAAACTTCTTTGCAATTCTTTGTAACCAACTTTTTACCACTTATTTAACTAATTTCAGTCAATAAAATCAAGGGAATATTGCTACAAAATATGCAGATTAATAATGGAAAGTAATGAAGCTCAAATTAATAACTATTCATTCATAAAAATTTACTTAAAAATTAATGTTTTTTGAAATTGCAATTTTAAATTTAATAATTTTATCCAATAAATCCAACGTATTTTGATGTAATATACTATATCACATTAGAACAGGAATTTCATAAAATCTGCTGAGAGTTTTCATTTTTCAAGAAATATAAAATTAATGTTTATAATTTTTATATTTTTGTACCTTTTTTCATTTACAATACATATAAAGAGGAAAATTTATATAAATTGAAAATGACCACTTTAAACTTTTTATTAATAATTACTTAATGTAAACAATATTTTTTTAACTAATTGGTTAAAAAAATGCTTTTATAAATCTTTTAGTTCGTATGCACTTAATTAAATTTATATAAATATTACATTAACGGCATATAAATAAAAATTCACGTATGTAATACTTGTCCTGTGTTAAATAAATTAGTCACTATCATTTATTTTTTTAATCATCCTTAAATATTTTAACTCATAAAATAATAGTATAGATTAAAACATATGAGATGATTATTCATGTGAATAACAAATTTTCTCAAACCATTATTTTTAATCGGTAATATTTTTAATTGTTAACGGCTTATGTTATCTAAAAACATTTGAAATTACTCAAAAATAGAATTCTATCAAAATTTTTTTAATAGTTGCAAGCAAATTTTAATTCTCTATGTCTTATCATTTGAAATCACACTTTTTTCATACATTGAATGTTTTCAAAGCTTTGATTTCATGGAAAGAATTTTATATTAATAATTTAATTATATGTAAAATAAAGAAGTTCGATAACAGACCAATTATCTTTCAACAAATTAATATTCATTTATGTAATAACCATTTGAATGTCAGATTTGATATATTTTATTAATGATTTTCGAGCTGACATAATGTTATACATTATTTATAAAATTGCTAGAGGTAAAAATTTGTAATCATTTTATGTGTAACAAATATCCCTCTGAAATATTACTGAAAGTTTTGCAGTGTTTTATACCATGGAGTATAAAATTTAATAAAAACATGCAAATACTATTGCAATTAATATTCAGTATATTTAAAATTTTAATTGCAGGTGTGTATAGGAGGATTGAAAAATTATAGAAAAATTAATTTCATTTAAATGAAAGCAATTATTTGTGATTTGAGTAGCAGAGAATCATAAATACTTCATTAAATTTGGAATTTAAATAAAAGGTGAGTATCGAAATATTCACTATCATATTTCATAAACATTTTTAAAAGCATCTTGTCAACAATACTTTATCACATACAATGTATAAAAATTTAATTATATTTTATCTTAACTTATCATCCTCCACTATAATATGTACATGTAATCAAGGGAATTAAATTTACATATTTATTAGAAATGCTGAGTAATTTATTACTTACTAGTAAAAAAGAAATTTGATTTTTAAGTGAGAAATTACGACTTCTAGTAGTGAAATAAAGCATGAAAAACATCTTCAACTATTTGTAGAATGACTTTAATTAATATAATTAATGATTCAAATTATTACTTGATAACTTTTAATATTTATAAATTTTTAAAACAATGTTTTATTATTTAATATTATTAAAACAATATTTTTATTTTTCATTCTTTTATTGACACATAATGAATTGACATATATAGACCTCAATGATGATGAAAACAGGAAAGTATTTTTGTTAAAATTATTTGGCGATGACGATTGCTCAAATTTTCTCATCCAAGGTTCCTCAATGAAAGGTAGTTTCTTCAATGAATGCAATTTTACTTTATTCAATTTAACATTTTAAGAAATTTAGTTTTTGAAACAAAGTAAGCTTATTTGCTTTAATTAAATATTTTAAATTACCAAGATTGTATAAGAAAAAATTATTCTAAATTTTTTTTTGTTAAAAAATATTTTCATATCATATACTAGTAGAAATATTGTAAGAAGATATGTATAAAAATATGCATAAATATTTATTGTGTAAGCAGATATTTATTAAATAAATTCTTTTTTGTTCCTTAATATTACAATTAATTAATATTACAATCGATTATTATAATTTGAGGAAGATAAAAAGTATAATGCACTCATACAAGTAAAATGAAAATAAATAAACATTTAAAGAATAATTTAATACATGAAATATACTTTACTTTAACATAAACACCATAAAAATTCAATAAAATATATTATTACCAAAAATAGACTTTAAGCTTCAGATATTCAATAAAGATAATCTAAAACTATTAAAAATATTATCTATATCGAATGCGCAGTATTTTCCTCAATAACTAATAAAGTTTTGATTCAGTAGATTTATTAATTATACTGTGTTTTATAAAACGCTTATTTATATGTCTTTAATAATATAATTTACGAAGATTTCTATAACGCAGGCAAAATTCTATGATACATATTCAAAAAACTGCAATTTGTTACAAAAAATTCCAAACATTGAAAATGTTTTAGTGTGATAAAATAAATGCCATAATCTATATTATTGCTTATTGTTAACTTTAAAAGGTACTCCTCCATTTCATTTAAATAATGAAATGTATAAATGTTTTATTTTCATGTTGTTGAGTACGAAATTAATTCCAAGGATGATATTAAGGAAATAAATGCGTATGGATTATTCCCATTAGGGACTCGATTGGCCGCTTCATCGATCAAAGCGATATGAATTACTGAAACTCGGCTTATTTGGGGAAAGAGGTTGTATCTCTGGCATCACTGCGGATTTCCCACTTTAATATATTTGATGCGATTGACTCTTGGGAATTAACTTGTATCGAGAAACTTGTCTTTTCCTGGAAGATTGGGCAATATACATTTGCTGCTCTCAATCTGTATTTCCACAGGTGTATTTATTTTTTTTTTTTTTAGGTTTTTAGAATTTACTATATTAAACAATATCAAATCAAAAAGCATTATTAGTGGAAGTGTCATATATAAATTAGTTTTCTGATAAACAGTAATTATTATTTTTAAACAATTAAATGCATTAATCAATTATTATAGTTATTAAAAATATAATTTAGTGATGTTAGATTATTAAGTTTGTAACCAAGCAAGTTAATATGTTTTTGGAAACACGATTTCCATGTTGCTCGAGTAAGTTTTTTGAGTTTATTTATAAATTATAGAACGCAAATGTGTTTTTACTTTTAGTAATGTGTTTTTACTTTTAGTTTCTAGTAAGAAAGAATAAAAAGCAATGAATTCTTAATATTGACATTCATATAAACATAGACAAATTTAAAACAAAAATAATAGAATTTAAATAAAGAAAAGCTGACTTCTGTAAAACTAAAATTGTACGCATTTTCATAAAAAATAGGAATTTTAGATTAGTAAAATATAATTTGTACATCAGAAGTATATACATCAGAAGTATAACTTTTTTTATCAAATTAAAATTGATTAAAATATAAACAATTGTTCCTAATTGAAGTGCAAAATCCCATTTTAAAATAACTTATTTAAATTTCCTTACAGTTTTTTAAATTAAATTTTTTAAATAAATAACTATTTTCATATAATTTAAATATGTATGTTATTAATTTTATAATATTTATAAATATACACATGTAGTCTATAACAAATTAAATATTTAATTAAATTAATATTTAACTTAATTTAAAGAAAGATGTACTGCAAAAATTCAAAATTAAAATTGTTCAGAGTAATGAAAAAATATGTCTAACAAGTTGAAACAATTTGTCTAATATGTGTGCACTGATTATTTAAGTGAAAAATAATATATTTTAGAACAAATAATTCATTTTAAAGATATTAAGAGAAAAGAAATTAAAATATAAGATGTAATAATTTCTTGCTATTAAAACTGAATTAAAAATTTCAAATATAAGAATTGTATATAATTATATAGAAAAATTTATTTGTTTTTTTCCATGAAGTGTCATCTTAAAATAGCTAACTGTTTGATATGAAAGGCTTTTACAATTAAGAAGAAATAAAACTAATATTTCTGATGTCAGATAATTTCATAGCAGTTAGTTATTTATTACGAAAACTTTTACGCAATAAAATCCTTTTCTATTCCCATGTGAAAAAGCATCAGAATAGAATAAAAAAGCACTGAAATGTTAGGGAGTTTTCATCCAAAAGTTGGGGGGAATTTTTTCTTTCAACTCAGCTTCCGAAAGATCCACTAGTCTGAAAACATCTATAATTGAATTTATTTTATTATGCTGTTTTATTAGCATTTTTTCTGCCAAATGTTTGAAAGGTTTGAAGATTAGTTTCTGGGGCCATTGAAAGCAAAAAATAGTAAGTGGGTTTCTAGATTAATCATCTAGTTTTGTACAGTAGGTAAATTATAAGTTTTTGCAAACATTTTGGAATAGGTGTAACTAAGTGATTTAAAGAACATAATTTATATATAAATATATATAGATGAAACTATTTGAATATTTTAAAGAAATCAATTTTAAAAGTATTTTTAAATTGGGTAAATGTTAAGAAAAACTTTTTAAACCAAACATTTTAGTTTGGTTTAAAAAGTTTTTCTTAACATTTACCCAATTTTCTATTGTTTAGTTAAAAATTCATTTAATTATAAGCGAAAGTTACTTTTATAACATTATTGCAGGAAACTACGTTATCGGTGATTCGTTTTTAAGTCCCTTTACCTTATATAAATAAGTATGTCACTTCTTTTATATATGAAAAATAAATGTTATTTTAATAATCTATCTTTTGTTAAATCAATTAAAAAATTAAATTTATAAATTTTCTTTTTTTCTAAAATATATTCGAATAATATTATACGTCTTAAAATATATAATAACAACATACTATATTAAGTTTTGATTTTTATAATACATTAGACGATGAAACTTTCGATGTCATAGTTATAAGCAAAACTGACCTCATGTAACGTACCGTCACTGTAAACCTCAGTCCCAGTTCAAATATCAATTGTTAAAACATGCATACAGTGTTCTATATGCCAAATCGTGTATGACTATCACAAACAAATTTGTTTCTTTTTTAATTTTTTACAGTGGTTACAGAGCATCTTTATATACATTTTCATGCCATTGGATATAACTACATTTGTGAAATTATCCTACGTTTAAAAATTTTTCTATTACTAAGAATGCTTTAAGCATACCACAACAACATTAATTGGTAACTGTAATTGGTTAACCAAGAATAGCAAACAAATCATTAAAATGTTTATCATAATACTGCTCACGCACAATGAAGTAAACTAAAAAATTATGAACATTACATTACGATCTTATAGATCAACTGAAACAGTATCATTCTAAAAATAAATTTATAGGTATTTCAAGCTATCCTATACGTCCACTTTGTAAATCTGGAAAAGAAATGGACTGTGACAATATGCTTCGATGTATTCTTTTCCGAGGTCCTATGAATTGTTAAGGTGCTGAGAGGTAAAAGCGTTTTTTAAATATTAATTTCGAGATTTTTTCCTAGTTCTATCCTTTGCATTCTGTTTATATAGTTAACTGTGCTTTTTATTATTCTGCTGATTCATGGGAAAGATATATGTGTGTCTGTGTTTTCTATAATTGCACAAAAATATAATTTTAATCCTTGCATAAATATATAATAAACATCAACATACTATTGAATACATTATTCTTTATGAAATTAAAAATTCTGATAGATTATCTAACATTCTATTAGATTAACCATCTCCTCCTTTATATATAAGTTACAATGCGTGAACATTTTATTGAAAAAAAGTTATATTTGACTAATTATGTTGTTATAATCAATAATTATGTTGTAATGAATTTTAAGTTAATATTTTCAAAATTTTCATTAAATGTGCTAATAAACTTTTCTATTACATTAGTTAATACTTAAAAAAATATTCTTGTTAATTTTTGATTTTAAAAGAGCTCGCAATACATTTTGGAGTATTTAAAAGAAATTCTTGAATTTTGAACATAAATGACTAAATATTTTATGTAAACTAAACACGTAGATATATTATTTATTTTGCATTGGACTTAAAAGAGATTAATCATAATTCCTATATTAAAAACAATGCAACTTTAAGAAATTTTTCTTAATAAAGTCATTGCATACATTACCTAGTATGCTAATCTTATAATAAAACATATTCATTTAATAATGAATTGCATATTTTAATCAGCTATCTAAAGATTTAATATTTTTAGAAATATTAATATCATTTGTTACTTAACCTCTTTTTATTTTAATGCTAAAAACTGCTTTTGTTCCGAATAACAAAGTAGTTTTTCTGTTTCAAATAATGTATGATTGTTGCTCACATTATTTAATTTGCATAATATTACTGAATGTTTTTATTATAATGTGTAAGTCTTAAGCAATCAATCATCGCATTATAATCTGCCTAATATTTTGAAATTAAAAATATTTTTTTAGATAAAATGTGTTTTAATAGTAAATTTGAGATAAATAGAAAGTTTTATTTACATGATGCGTGCTTAGGCAATGATCCATGAAATAAAAGATAAAAGCAAATTTCTCATAATTTGGGGAAAAATTTATATTTTTGAGACTGAGAGGCAAATATGTAAGAAATTACATTTGCAAAGTATGTATAAGTTTATTTCTAGTCCAGCTTGTTTTGAATAACAATAAGGAACAAAAAAATTAAAAAAAATCCGGGAATATGTTTCCTAATGTAAGAGTACTTCATATACAAAAATTTAAGTAATTCTTAATTTAAAATGGCTTAAAAGATTAATTTTTTTCTAGAAGTAATTGAAATTTTCTAAGAATTAACTTAAAGAAAACTTCTGCTTTTGCGTTCAGAATAAAAAATTTTGTAATAAAAATAATTAAAATATTTGTAGATTGAGTTCAATATATTATTATAAGAATGTAAAAATACCATCTTACATTATGCTAATATTAATCAGGAAATAACTGAATCAAATGAAAATATTTATTTATTCATTATGTATTGAAAATAAGAGCGTGGAATATATTCTCAAATATTTATCACGTTATCTTGAAAACTTGTATATCGCCTAACCTTAAGGAGAAAGAACTTTATTATATATAATTTCTAAAGTTATGTAAACAATTAATAGTAATAAAATAAGTTCAAAAATAGCATAATGTATAAAGTAATAAAATAATTTTCGATAAAATATATTATAAATAAATGTCTTCTGTGTGTAAATATATTTAATCAATACTTTCGAGCCAAATAAATATAAAAAATCCAAGCTTAAATCAAATATTAGGGTTAAATTTTAAAAAAAATATATATCGACAATATTCAAAAAAATGAACAACAAATGCTTTAATATTTAAATGTATTTCTAATTAAAAGGAAAAATTTAAGTCTGTTTTAGCGAATCAGTTATTGAAATATAAAAAGTTATTGAAGTAATATTTCAATATTGTATTTGAATGTTATTACAAGCAAATTGTTTGGAATGAAGCGCTTCTTTTCTGAGGAAAAAAAAAAGATTTGTCACTCTATTTTAAAATAACATTGGTTATAAAACTTATAAAACTCACTGATTTAATTTTCAATACAGATTTTTTATTCTTTGTATAGTTAATTCGATTCCTTAAAAAATCCTAAGCTATTTTTAAAGTTAAGGTAATAAGCATTAAAATATTATCTATTAATGATGACACAGGAATCAAAATTTTTTTAGAGCCTTGGTTTCATAGATTTCATTTTATTTTATTTATTTTAATTTGTATTGATATATTTGCAACTATTTTTTTAGAAAAAACATTGTAATAAAATCATACTTTTCCTCCTGTATAACTTTATTTTTCTCACACATTTAATCTGATCAAAATGTTACTAGAAAAAAAGTGATTCTTATCATATCCAAGCATCGAGTGCAACACTTACTTTAAATAAAAATGTTAAAGCATATCTTATAGTGCGGCATAATGTTCTTATACCTGGAAACTTTTTAAAGTAAAATCCTAAGTTTCCAGATATTTTAAATGCGTTTTTCTTTACATAAACTAAGATCAAAGCGTTCCAACTTATTTTAAGCATTTTTCAAAGCAAAATATGTTTTATCAGATGATTTAAAAATTGCTTACTCATTTGTTCGTAAAAAATAAATGTTATAGTAAAAAAATAAATCTGTTATGAAATTTTATAGTAAAATTTGCAAAAATGAAAACATTACTTAATTTAATTTTTTCTTGAAGCTTACTTTTACTGCATTTAAGAAAATTTAATATTTTATGGATTTTATAGCTGGTCATTATAGAAAACGAATTGTTTTTCTTTCTTTTTTTTCCTTTTTTTTCTTCTTTTTTCTTAGAACAGATTGAAAATTTATTTGAAGATAATAAAAATTTAAAATATTATGGAAATGTATTGCTGTTTTAAAACATCTGCCATAAAATTAACAGTTTATTGATTATAAAGCTTTTAAATTATAATATGAACATATTTCTATGATGAAAGTATCTGATTTTAAATACAGTGTTAAAAATTGTCAAATTAAATAAATTCTATTTTATTAGCTATTTTTTCATTTTCCTTTAGTTTATGGATTACATTTATTAAGAGGATTCATTCTTTACTTTTAAGAAAGTCAAATTACAGACTAAAGTATAAAGTTTTAAATAATTTAAATTTAATAAAAATTTATTAATAATTATATCAGATAAATATAAATCAAACAGACAAAAATGAAACCAAAAATATATTGTTTAATATATTTATAGAATTTTTATCATTTTATTAAAATGATATAAAATACTTCAAATTTTTAAGATTTCCCTAAATTAACAAATGGAATCTAAAATATTTAATCTTTCCCATAATTTTTTATGAACATGTTAGTATTATATTACAAATATTCTTTTCTCGATATTATACTGGTGGCTTAAAATGTAAATTTTTCTAGGGAATTTGGAGCACTGAATTTGAATTCCAATTCTTTTTGTAATTGAAAATACATCTAGTTTATTCAAAAAGGAGTTATGAATAAATGATTGTGTTTTTTTTTTCTGAATATGTAAGCAAACTAAGCGATTTGTTTTATTGAAGACAAAAAACATATGGAGTATTTCCTATCTACGTTTAAGTATAAGTTAAATTATGTTCTGACATTAGTCTGAATTATTGAATGGCTTCTACAATAAATTACTGAAATTGTATTTAACCTGATTTCTTATATCTTGATAATTTTTGTAAAAGAAATTTTAATATTTAATATTAGATATTTTTATTTAATTCTGAACAATTTTCATTGTTCACATTTTTCCCCTACACAATTCAAGTTGCGTATGAATTAAAGATAAACAAACCATCCTAACAAAAAACAATGAAAAAGACTAAAATTTTATGTGATGCCAATTTATTGATATACATCTGTAGTAGAAATATCGTTCATATAAATGTATAATTTATAGAAGAAACTTGTATATATTTCTTTTAAGTGCATCTTGGAAAAATTAGTAGCTGGAGAGAAGTAAATGCAGTTTTTTAATGGCATCATGAATTTGATATAAGAACAAAGCTTGATCTTCAAATTGAAACATATATGAAAATAGAAAGCAGTGATTTATAAGAAATTCATCTGTGATTGTGAATGGCAATTTTCTTCTCTGCTTAAATTCCTAAAAATTTCAAATTTAGGAAAATTAGAAAATTATAAGAAAAACTTTCATTTCTTTTCGAAATAAAAATATAATTTTCAATTAAAAGGAAATACAATGGCAATAAAGAAATTTAAGAATTATGCTTAATAATAAATTTTTTTAATTAAACAAACCAAAATGTCTTTCTCATAGTTACTTACTGAAAGTTACGTTAGGTATTAATTAAATTGGATAGTACTTGCCACATTTCTTCTCTTAAACTATACTACGGAATATTGACAAAACAGTTGTTTATAAATATTAATGTTTAAATATAATTCATTTATTGTGATGTTCGTGTGAATTACGAACCACTTTTTAGAAATCGAACAAACAGGGTACGAAATAAATTACAAATTAACATTGGAAAATTTTGTTTCTTAAAAGGCTTTAACTGCAATAGTTCCGAATTTCGCATGAACATGTTGATATTCTGAGTTAATCCAAAAGAGTATTTAAAATTTGTTTATATTTTAAAACATGAATTATTGAAAAAAGATATGAAGAAAATGGTGGTTCACAAGTGCTAAATTTAAAGTAAAATTGATTTATTCAAAAACTAAACTTAGATTTATTTTGTATTGCAGATTAATACTAAATCACGCTAACTATTTCATCGAATGAGAAAATATGAAAAATAATTACAGTAAAATTTTATCTAAATATGATTTTTTTCGTGCATTTTCCAGAATTTTATACGCATGTATGAGTGTTTATGGCTAATACGTTATATAGTTGACGTTACACTATCTTAGAATATTTTGCATTGCAGTGTTTTCATTATTTGCTTATTTAAAGTACATGAATGATTAAATATGATTCTTTTATTAGTCAATCATCCTGTTTTTAGATGTTCATAGCATTATTTAATGAGAATAGCCTTCTGGTTCAATAGGTATTTGTAGTTAAATGTAAGTTTTAGTTCATTGCAGTTATAAAACTATAAATTGCACATCATATTTTAAAGCATTTATTTTAAAACACCCTAAAACTTATTTTAAACAACGTAATTTCAATTAAAATTGCATGCGAAAAATATAATTTATCAAAGGTTTTATTTATAATAATTAGACATTTATATAAAAAAACAATTTTATGGTAAACATTTAGAATGGAAACCAATTATGTAAAGAAACAATAATTATAAAACAAGAGGTTCAAGATTTCAATTTTAAAATTTATTGATTCTCATCAATGCCAATTTCATTTTCATCTTTTTAAGTAAAATCAGTTTCTGTTTTTATGAACAAAAAGTAAATTTAGTATTATTTTCAAAATTACACAATTTATATATTTCCACAATTCATCAACATTTATTACTTAATTTTTTAATTAGTCTGTGATTTGAAATCATTTGTTGATCAACCATTTGAATGTGGGGGGGGGGAGTTAAAAAACTCTGTATAATTGCAAAATTCAGAGAACATTTTTGTGAATTTGAGAATTTTGAGAGGAATTATTGTTCATAAAATTAGATTTAGAAATTCAATAATGCCATATTGTTGCAAAATGAGATGTATAGTCAAGTTGAGATACTTAAATTATAATTCAATAATTTTATATGTAATGGATATTGACTAGGCTTTAAAATCATATTTTAATGTTTTGGATTAGTTTGTTAACGAAATTTCGCTATAAATACTAAAAAATATTCAAAATTTGTTTTAAAACTACAGATTGGTAATCAAAAGGTATATATATAATCTTTTAAAATATATTCAATAAACGTAAAATGTTAAAGACATTGAAAAAATTGGTTGTATGTTTAAATAGGTTGATTTAAATTTAAAGTAACTTCAAACACTGAAATAAACCTTGCTTAAAGCAACATAATTTTACAATTAATGAAATATATTTTTAAGTTTTATTTTTCAAATATTAGTAATTTAAGTAATATGTAAAACAATATACACATATATATTGATATTCTGAATAAATTAGATGTTAAGTAATCTAATCATATTAATGAAAGTTAGGTAATAAACAAATAAGGAAATATATTGAAGTATTAGTTACTTCAATTCTTTGTTTATACAGTAACTAAATTGTCTAACTAATTGAATTAACAAAAATTCTTTTAAATGAAGAGCTTAGTTATTATTAAAAATCTTAAATAAAAATAACTTTCGTTAATGTTAGCTGTAGAAATTTACATATAGAATAATTCTCAAGAAATTTGGATGCGTTAGAGCTAACAAATTTTCAAGTAATATTTATTTCATATTTATATTTTTGTAGCTATTGGATGACAATTTAAAATACTCAAATATTAAGTGATAAACACAACTTATAACTTCACTAACACTTGTAAGTCATATAATTGTAAAAATTATTTTAATGTATATGATAAAGAAAATTTATGATAATCATTTCAAATTTATTATTATTTCATAATATATATGCATTATTTTCTCTTATGTATTTATCAAAAATATTTCAGTAATTACCAAAATATTAATTTGCATGTGTATAAATTTCATTCATTTGTTTCTTGACGACTAATATTTGTTTAATTTATTTTATTTCGTAATATATGTTCTTGAAATCTAACAAATTATCTAAAATAAGCTTCAATTAAACTGTATAGAAAATTATAGTAATCTGATCATTGGAGAATATTAAGAGAGCATATAATATTCATTTATTAATATAAATTGTATTTCTTTTTTCAATTTTTAAATCTTAATATGTTTATTTAAATAACATTGTTATATTCTTAATAAAGTATTACCTTTAATAATAATTTTCTGATAGAATCCATATTATATTTTTATATTTTTGGATTATTATTTTCATTTAAAATATTGTATAGCATTCATCTTATAAAAAGCGGAGTCCTCGTGTTCTTAAATTTAGGTGGCAACGAAAAAATTTCTTTGATAAATTACAATTGCTATAAAATATATTCCCTAAAGTTCCTCTCATTTAAATAAATCTTTCTTTCACACAGACTTTTCTGGGGAAGCAAAGTAGTGAAGTAAAATTACTCGTGCGTGATTTATTTCTTCATCGCAATAACAATTTATCTATATATAAAATACAATTCTTAGTAATCTCAATAAATGAATTTAATTTAATATACTAAGTTACAAAATTTCTAAAATTAACATAAGATAAACATGATTTTTAAAACCTCATATATTCAATTGTTAATTTAAAAAAAAAAGCTAAAAATATGCAAAATTTCCTGTACTTAACTGTGTTTCAAGAAAAAAAGATCAATAGAAGAAAAAACATTTACCTTTTTTCATCACGACTTTGTCTTGTTTCCTGTGCTTTATAAATAAGGAGAAAACTCAATTTTATCAGAAACTCCCTAAAATCATTTCATAAATGACCAAAACACTGTTAAAAGAACTGTGGCGACACTATTACCAGAAAAAAGCAATTCGTGCTATTGAATTTAATATAAGTGGAAATTTAGTTGTTAAAGGGGACAAGAATTGGCAATCATAACATTCAATTTCAGTCTACTTGAAAAAATAAACTCTTAAGTATCTAAACATTTTCTTTTCTTTTTTAAAATGACAATAAGCAAAAGGTTTAACAAAAATTTAAGGATTGTTATTGTAATTCAGCAGCAGTTTTTTTCAATAAATTTTAAATACTATTTAAGATATTAAATGATTTTGCTGACGGTGTTTTAATTTCTATCATACTGCAGTGAATTATTTTTATGCCAGAGAAAAAATTCTTTCCTAGTTAATGAATCTTTTGTTTTTAAAATTTGGCTTCAATTTTGACCTGAAATATTTTACCATTTAAACAATAATCATTTAAAAGTTCATTTTAAAATATCTCTAAGCATTTTTAACTTTATCAAACAAGTGAAAACGTTTTCAATTTATAAAAATTATATTTAAATTTATTTCAATAATTCTGTGGTATCTTATCCAAATTTTTACAGGATAATGTGTTATTGTACATCATTCTAAAATGATAACTTTATTTATTTTTAGCTATTTTATGATTTAATAATTAACTATAGATTATTATATTCAACATATATAGGTAATAATTAATATTTCCAAAATATTACGTCCATTTGTAATTGATACATCCAAAAAGAGGTTTGGTATCGACAAGTTTTAAAAGCTGCTCGTAAACAGTAATCTTTGTAAATATAATTGATGTAAAACCGATGTATTTTCTTTCATTGCATTATTAAGAAATTTCGATTACTAAACTATTAAATGGTATTTGAAATGAAATCAATGCAACAAAGGACTATTGCTTAAACAAATTGAAAAATTTAACTACAGTAATCAAACTTTTATTTAATTTTGAAATCCGAAACTGTTTTGCAATTACTAAAAAAATACTGTGTCAAAAAATACTAAAAATATGACAAAATAATAATAAATTTATTATTATTATTATTTTGTCAAATTTATTTTTAATAATTAAATAATAATAATAATAATAATAATTAAAATAATGAAAAAATTATTATTATTTTGTAAACTTATTACTATTTAATAAGAAAAATATTTTTATCAAAATTAATTTGTTTTAGTTATAATAATTTTATTATAACAAAATATTTATAAGTTAATTAAATTTCAAACATTTTATATTATTAACCGTTTTTATTTATTAGGAAAAATGGAGTTATTCATATTTTACAAATCTTTAAGATTCAATTTGTAATTTATGTGTTTTTTGAATACTTAATTCCTATCTAAAAATCATTCATATGGAGGATCTTTTATTTGAGTGATTCATATTTATCTATAATAGTATGTAGCTATAAAATTTAAAGTACTAATTAAATTTTATTTTTAGTTTTTTTAGGACATCACAAATAAATTTTAAATAATCCAAAGTGCATACACAATAAAATCAAATAAATCAACATATTCTTCTTTCTTTATTTTGCATTTTAAATAAAGAAATATCTAAAAATTTGGTAAACATTTACTTACACAATTTATTATTATTTTCAAGAATTCTCTTAGAAGAACAGAAAATTTGAAAGTGACATATATATTGTATTAAGTATTTATATTGTACATTTTCAATAAGCATTTTCTTGCATCACTTATGTTATAAAAAGTAAAATTAGAGGTAAAACATATATTTTGATCATGTATTTCAGAAATATTTGAATTTGTAAAGTTTCTTCTCTAACTGAACTCTTGTCATGCTAAGATACAAATAATTGCAAAGCTGGAATTTTCTAAGATAGATAAATATGTTACTTTAAAAATAAACGAAAAATCTGCAAAATTTTAATTGTTCTTTAGTAAACTTTATTACGACTAGGAAAATTCTTATAAATTGAAAGTGTAGTATACCTTTGCTCATTATACTATCCGGCTACTATAATAAACGGCAGGTGAGATTACTGGGTAAAATCAGCTATTGTGCCCAGAGTCCATTTCAACAAACTCTTCATTCTATATTAATTTTGTTTCAAAACTCCTAAATAAAAATTATATTAATGTAATTATATAAAAATATTAACAACATTTCTAATAAAAATATTTAACTTTATTTAGACATATATTTATAAAAGTTATTTCATTAATTCTAATAAACTTTCTAAACAAGCTATTTGCGTAAGATTGCAAATTTTATACCACTGCTCTCTAAATTTTCTCACTTGGAAGATAATACAAATGACAAAAGATGTGCATTTGTCAAATATGTAATGTTAGAAATAACAGGTAATTATGCCTTTAAGAAATTTGGGAGCATGGATTTATAGAAATCAGTACCAGAACAAACATTTTCGGCATATAAAACAACTTTTATACAACTGACCATTGATTCAATTAGGTATTGAATTATACATTAACCTACCCATTAAAATATAAAGCAATGTTACTATTCATCAAGATTACTAACTAGTTAATGCTAAGGTATACTCAATTTTATACCATTGATTAAATTATTATTTTTGTAGAGAGGTCTGGTAAATGTGCTTACTACAATATCAGCCATTTTCTATATCAAGGAATATGTATATTTCCTATAATATGTCCTCACCATATATCTTGCAAAAATGTAGTCCTTCGCGTGGCTCCAATAGAGGGAAGAATCATAGACCTAACTGCAACAGAAATATAACTGTGACTGTTCAAGAATCAATCATAGCTGAAAAGAAGTACTGGAGGCCAGTAACAGTTAAAATGAGGCCTGTAAAATAATGTCGAATGTAGACTGAAAAAGTATGTTTACCTTGATGCCATGAAACACAGAAGTAATCAGTATGTTGGGAGCAAAATTTTGATTCCTCAAAAAATATGATGTCGCACTATTCTTGAATCCTGGTTACCCATTCATTTTATCACTGATGTTTCTCCTGTCTGTAATTCAGCATCAAAAGCTGTCGAAAGTAATCTATACTAAAAAGACACAGTTTATGGTGCTGGAAGCATCATCCAATTGTTATTGCAGACACGTGTTTCATAGTCCACCAAAGTTCTTCATTAAGCACTTGTGACGTGGCTGCACGATTGATTCAGCGATCGTGACGTCACTATACAATCTATTTAAGACTGTATAAATTTACTTATCCATCTTTTTTGGGTGTTAACTACAATATATTGCTAAATTCACCATTTTTTGTCATTCGATGATTCTGAACTCATCGATTCCATTTTCTGCAGATAAACATGAGATTTTGACTGACGTTGAAAGCTATGCATCTGTTCTATGGACGTCAACCCTAGTGTTTGTTAGCCTCTTTAAAATTGATATCTATAATAGTCAGAAACGTAATAATAAGCATATTTTCATCTTAAATGAGTCATCTCTTCATTTGACAAAGCTTAAGTGGTATTTATGGAATGGAAGCCTAAAGTTCAATCTGTTACTTTAAACATAAACTACAGATGTTGCCACCAACATATGTTTTACATGAATGTGTGGAAATCGTTTGTATACCTAATGATCAAAATATGTTATTTTTCCATTTAAATTTCACGTGTTTATTGTGTCTTCTTCTTGGTGTAGCAGTTTTCGACCATACAGATCGACCATGCAGTTCTTAGGTGGTATTTGATCATTGTAAACTGAGGATTTAAGTCTTGAATTTTCATTTCAAATATCCAATGCGAATGTTTACAAAAGTAACACTCCTTGTTGTCGTTATACCTATCAATTGATGGTTGATGAAGATAGTATTGATCGAAGACCTACAGAGGATGTCGTAGATGATGTGTCCCAAGTTAATGAGAGTTAAAGATCAATGCTTTATGTTCTAAAACAATTAGAAATTCATAACACTTAATATTATCAACACTAAGCAACCGAGAAAAGTTATAAAAATTTTAACAATGTTTCAAGTGAAGAATAAAAAGAGAAAAAATCACAAATGAGAATATCACATTAGCAATATCACATGTCAGTTTCTCATCTATTATTTCTATTAATATAAGCATTTAATTTCCATTTCAAGTAATTTTGCTATATTATGTTTTATTTATATTAGATATATATGATTTGTATCAGCCTTTCTAAATTTTAACACCTTATGTTAAAAATGAGAAAAGTCAAAAATTGTAATGGAAATTAGAATTAATAAATTTTAAAATTTCTCTGATCTATATGCGTCTTTTGATAAAATTTCTACAGTTTCACGTTTTCTTTTTTGTGTTGACTTTTTATTGCTTTAATTCCCCTGCTCACACATATTTTGAATAAGTAATGCTCCTTCGTAGATTTAAATTCCTATAACTTTCGACGAGAATTGCATGTGATAACTGACATAATTCCCACTTCTTTCACGATATAATTGCGATTAAACATAAAATCATTTAAAATAAAACTGAATTCATAACTACAATCTTTAAAATATTTGAGCCAACTAAAATAATTTTCGGAATTAGTAATATACAGTTGTTAAAACCCTCATTCGAATATTGTGAACCATAGAATAAATGTTTCTACAAAAGACTTTTAGCTGCAAAATCTCCAAAACCTCTGTTACTAGAAATTTATTCTCTCTCAGTGCTTGTTTATAAGCACAATTATACTTATTCAGTTGAATAGCTATTGACACTCGACACTACTGATTATATAAAAGGCGACATTTTAATTTACACCTTGCTTTTACTAATTTAAACTACTTAAATAATTTTAAATATATAAGTTACATATTTGGATGCTAAAAATACTATGTATTCAGAATATTAAACTAACTTTAGTTAATTTGTTTTAAAAGAAAATGGTTTGATTTGCTTAATCCGTTTTTGGGATTACGCTACACTAAGATTCTACTTTCAGCTGTATTAAATTCATCATGAAAATATGGCTTAAAAAAATAACTTGGAATAATTGACACCTGAAATATTTAACTGAAATCTGGTAGGAAGAGCATAGTATGATCAGTGTAATTGAATAGTTTGGTATCACTGAAAGTATAGTTTCATATGCATGGAAAGCTTTCCAAACTAAATGTTCAGCTGTGAGGGAGAATTGTGATAGAATCTCGAAAAAACAACTGCAGTGGATATATCACCCTAAAGAGAGATATATCGCTCTAAAGATGGCCGATATATCACGTTAAAGCAGAAAAAACTCAAAACCAGTCTGTAAGCTCCATTTCTCATCAACTGTATTTAGCAACGGAGTGAAAATTGTCGTAGTTTATGTGTCCAGATACTTTCATAAATATGGCCTATTTTCTATGGCATCCTTAATGATGCATTACTTTGAGAGTTGGTTATTGACGCTATTATTTAGAGTAATTGAAGTAACACAAATACTGGGTATCTTATCAACCCTTTACAACAAGAGTTTTTTTTTCAATCTGTTAAAAATATTATTTATGCACTATCTATCATAAGTAAGTTTAATAATGTTGTAATTTATGTATTTTTCCTGTAATGGATCTCAGACGGGCATTAGAAATAAAATAACGCGAGATACAAGAGTACCCGTGTGAGAAACGGGCATGTGCAATTTTCCCAGTAATTTTCGACCGTGTCAGACATAGTCAAATATGTTAAAGGGTTATTTAAATCATGTTCTCTTTATTGGGAAGAGTCATTTTTGTGTCCAAATCCCTTCTCGAAGCCACTCCGTTTTAAGAGAGGTCGGGACAAGGTCTCATCCCAGTAGCATTATTATAAGAGACCATTATTGTGATCCTAAGTAACATAACTCAGAACGACCGGATTGGGTTTCATGTCTTAAACAGTGGTTCTATAATCAGAGATCACAATTTCACAAAGGTTATCTTTCCTCATATGTGTACTCCTAGGTTTCATTGGAACGAACGTCGTATTTATGGATAAAAATGAGTGGTCACAATGGACTACTAACGTTTATCAGCCACTCTTAGCTGTGTAATTTGCTTAGATAGAAAACCTTGTATACCAATAATCTTAATCCTTACTGAAAAATATGTTTATTGAGGAATGGTCATTCTCAAGTACTGTTAAATAATCTGTTGCTGAGTATGGAGAGAAAGTGCGAAGCAACCATTGAAGTAGGGGAAGGGCAAATTTCATACTAAGGAATATCTGTTTGATTTTCCCTCTCTTGGATAATCGTGTGTAAGAACACTAAGAGTAAAGTTTTTTTCTATTTTAATTATATGTTTTACTCATTATATTAGTTTTTAAGAAAAACTGTGTTTTCATCATCGTTTTCGGAATTTTATGTCTCTCAGAAGATTTCTCTTTAAATTATGACAAGAAACAGTCAAGAAACATCTGTATATATATATATATATATATATATATATATATATATATATATATAAATTTATGTATGTATGTATATATATATATATATATATATACTTAATACTATCAACTAAGTTTTGGTTTTATAATTAGAGAAATCATGTGAAATAATGTGGTAAAGCTTGTATTTTAACTCTTACTATTCAATAAATGCTCATATCAAATACTGTTTAATATGTAATATATTAAGTATCAATTCCGGATATAAATTGCATTAAAGAAAAGAAGACCATAAAAAGAAGCGATAAAATTATGGGAAAAATTTACTGAAACATAATTTTCATGTGACAAAGTTAAAATAAAAATGGATTTCCTGTCAAAACACTGTTTTTTTCTTTCTTAAGAAAGCAGCTTCAAACGACTGATAGTTAGTTTTCGTAGGTGTTTCTACCGAAATTTATTTCAGTGGAAGAATAAATGATCGCCATTTTGTTTGGAAGTTTATTAGAGTTTCACAGCGCAAATTTGAGAACACCATAGGCATTTATACTTTGCAAAATAGAGTCATTATTAATTAATAAATTTCTATTCAGACATCTTCGCCAACTATCATTCTAAGAATATATTATTGTTTTAAAATGATTTTCTATTGAAAGGGTTCAAGTATTTTTATAATAAAAAATAAAGATAATATGAACAGAAATATACTTAAAATAAATATGTTAATAGATGAAATCTTTGTCGCGCGTCTGTGGCTCCTGTATATATATATATTTTATAGTTACATTTTATATTACACTTTTTAATACAAGATATTAAAAAAGTGTAATATTTTTCAGTGTTACTCAAAGTAAGATTAATATATAAAAATCAACATATCTAATGAATTTAAGGATATTGTTGAATTTGAAACCAAGAACATCAATATTTGAGTTGTTAATTAGACACATTTATTAATTATTATTAATTATTATTAATTTATAAATTATGAAGTTTCTTAGATATTTTATGGCATTTATAGCCAACCTTACACTCAAGGATTTCGCCTTTATTCTAGGATACTACTCATAGTTTAATCTAATTTGAAACTGTGGCAGAATGATCACAATTCTCTTTCATTTCAAGAAATCGCAATATCATTTCCAATAATGAACATAGATATTTGCCGTGTCATGTTCACGTTATAGAAAAATAATTTTAAAAATACAAAACATAAATAAATGCATTGAGTGCAAACATTTTTTATGAGTTACTATTTAAAAGTGTCAGATTATTGTGATAGAGATATTTGTTTATATTTTTATCACAAATATATATATATATATATATATATATATATATATATATATATATATATATATATATATATATAATGATAGCAATATAACACAATAGCAGATTTTCGTTTCAATAAATTTGATGAAACACTTAGAAAAATGTGATTTCTTTTCATTAATCATTTACATTTTTATTAGCGGTCTTATTATTAAGCAAAATAATATGTGAATTATAAATAATAACTTTTTCGAATTAACTTTTCACTTATATTTTATATTTTATGGTAAATACCGTTGCTGTGCGCATTTCACGCAAAGTATTATTCGTACATATGATTAGAAATTGTACGAAATTAAAAGCTTCTTTTGAATACTTTTGAAACATTTCTTACTGTTTTCTGTAGAATAAATAATCAATAATTAACTTTTTTCCTTAATCTATTAACACTTTTATTGCGTCTTTACTAAAATCTCATTTATTTTTCTATTTTAACTGCGAATATTCAACTAAAGAAATTATATTTCTTACTCTAATTTAAAACAATATAATATTCCTACTTTTTTAAAATTTAGTTTAGTTTAGTTGCTTAAGCTTATTCGCCTTGTTTTGCATTTGCTTTTGATACAAGTGGTATTGTTTTTTAAGTATATTTACTAGATTTTATAGAAAACTTACCTTTATTACTTTCTCAATAGATAATAAAATATTTTTGTATTTTTAGTTGTTAAAGTAATTAAAATCTTATATGTTAAGTGAATCATAACAAATCTGCATTTTTAGTATCAAATATAAAATATGAATTGTTTTTTAGAATTTTACATTAAATGATAAATAATTAATCATAGTGAAATTTTCTGTGTGATCGATCTTCTTTAAATGGTAAATAATTTATTATAACATTTATTTTGGCCTATTTACTTGTGCAAAGTCAATTAAACATGTATATTTCCATAAGAACCTTTATTATTTTACTTGTCTTCAAACCTTCCAGCCTTAAAGCCGTACTGTTTATTCCAGTAAGCTCCAAGACCAAAACCCTTTTAGTTTCCCTGCGATTATATATAATTTTTAGACTAGTCATCAAGTACGCACTCTGAGAGAGATTACACTTGCTAAATTTGCTGGTTGAATACAACTACAATTAATATTGTGTGTATTGACAACGACCATGACACCTGATAGTATCTAGTGATCAAAAGCGGAAATAGTTAAGTAATATCCTTTATCGCAACAGATGACGCTTGTAGCTGTTTCCGTAGTAATTATTAATTTGTAACAATTTTTTCATCAATATGATGAAAAAATTAAAAATTTAGAGGAGACTAGTTTTACCATGGTAACATTATCAGATAAGTTGTATCTTCAAGAAGCAAAACAAAGTTTAATAAATTTGTAAAATAATTCTATAAATTATTCACTATTTAATTTGCACATCATTTATTATGACAGATGTATTTTACTATTTTTCACGATAATTATTCAGGTATATCATTCTAATGTATACTTTCAACGTCAAATATATCATTTTTACGTAAATTTAATATAAACAAAAAATGAAATTTTGTATTATTTTTTAATATATACTTTTTATTAAAATTGCAAATTTCAATACTATTTTCAGATTAATATATTTTATTCGCATATACAGAAATTCTAAAACTGCATGTCTTGTGAGCAACTCCTTTACATCTTGAAGCCTGTATTTTCAATTTAAAAATAATTAAGAGTAAAGGATCTTGATAGAAGTTTATTTTGATAACTAGAAATATTCATTTCAACACATATTTCTTTAATGGGAAATAAATTCCACTAAACTAATTTAATTAAACATAAATTTTGTGTTAAGTCTTTTTTAATTTATTTGCCTATATAATAAACTACAATTTAAAGGAAACTGGCACATTCATGACCTCAGTGATTATAAATTATGAAGTTTCTTAGATATTTTATGGCTAATCTTACTTCTTCAGAAGCATGTTGTCTAGATTTTTCCCGTGGGACTACAAATAATTTTTAGAAGGTCGAGAAAGGTTTGAAAATTTATGTTCCCAGATAGTTTAACGAGATGAAGCCCATGAAAAAAATTAGTGATATATTTTAACTTTGGCTTCATTAATTTAATTTACAAAGAATTGCTACATGGAAGTTTATATATAGTTCCTATGAAATTATTATTTTTAAAAACTACACATCAGATATTAAGTTGATCTTCAATAAACGAAAAATATATATTTTAAGTTTTCAAGTAATATCTATAAATTAATTTTTTTAAAGTCTTTAATAATTGACTTATAAATTATTGTAATTTAGTATTTTTACAGTATAGGTTACAAATCCCTTATAAAGGTGTATAATTTAAAAATGTTTTTTTTAATAATTTGAAATCGTTTTATGCTTATTTAATATCAAACCAATAAACTTGGTAAAAACATTATCTTGATTTTGTTAAATATGATAAAAAAATTGGAAATTGCATTTAAAAAAACTATTTTCTTAAAAATCTCTTAGGAATGTTCTTTTAAATTTAATAATAAATAAACTTATGTATAAAAATGTGTTTGTTTGATAAACTTAACTATATATAAAATGGCGATTAGAGAAAAAGCATTTAAACATGGTATAGAAATGTTTGAGAAGTTATGAGGAAATTTTTTAAAGGTTTGTTATATATATATATATATATATATACTATGGTTATGAGAATTCATCCAGTTCTCTACCATTATTTTATTATTATATATAACATTGTATTTGTGCAATTGCTTTTGCTTGTTTCAAATTTTTCTATAAGTAACAAGTAAAAGATTGAATTATAATTCCAAATATTTTTAAAAAATTCTATAGTGCGTTATTATTTTCACTGAATATCTTGTTAATTATAACTAATTAATAATATATTATATGCAATCTAAAATGAAGCTAAAAAAATGAAAAAACAATTAATTGCCATTTTTTGTGAAACATTTACGCAAAAAATCAGAAATCAATTAATTTTTTGCATAGGATTAACAGTATTGTTAATGATGGAATCTTATAACACAAGTTCAATCAATAGTTAATGATTCTTAATTATCTTTATATGCTAAGCTTATAACCCAAAAATATATTTTTTTCTTGTAAATTTTACCTACATTAACATTTTCTCATGCAAGAATAATAACACTTTTTTAACTATAAAAAATCTTTCATCTTTCTCAAGAAAAGAGAATAAGCTTATCTTATGGCATACAACGCAATTAAGATCTCGCATAATTCTTCTTACTTGAGCTTTCTTATTCATACTTTATTAAATTTTAATGAACAGAAACACTTAAATATAAATTCTGACAATTTATAAATAATTTATGTAACTGAATTTTTTCATAAATATCATAAATTATTAAGTGCTTAAATTTATTAACACCAAATTTGAATCTGATATAATTTTGAAAACAAAATGCCATTTGCAAAAAGTATTTCTCAAAACTTAATTGTCATCTTGTTTTTCCTAAATCTATAAATTCATTCTAAATATGTGGATAAAATGCAAAATAACAAACATTTGCCAATATTGATTTAACAAAAAAATGTAAATACAAGTTATAAGCTTTCGTGCTAAAGCTTTTAATATTGGAACAAGAAACTGCATATTACGTTTTCCTGATCTTCATAAAGCATTTTTAATCAAGATGTTTCAAGTTACTTAACAGTAAGTGACACCTTCTGTCTGAAATGAAATTGAAATGATGTAGTGTTTTTATTTTATCTTCTACTTGTGAAGCACTTTTAAAGATATTTGAAAAAAATCCAAACTAATGGAACTAAGTAAAGATAGAAAACTATTTATCAAAGTATATTAAAGTCTGCTCTATTTCATGATATTGCTGTTTTTCTGAAAAATCTCTTTAATCTAAATTAGTCTTGCAGCTTTCCACACAGCTTGTTTTTAATGTTTTACTTAACAACTTGTCAGATAAAATTGTGAATGATTTATGAAACATATGTTTTATTTCCGTAAGTATTAAAAGTGGTGATTTGTTCTTATAAAATTTTTATAAATAATCACTCTTTTTTGTTATTTTTTGAAAAGTATCTCTGAGTTATTCCATTTTGAAATGAAAGCTTTTCTTATACTGCATACATATAATGGAAATCATATTATAGATTTTTGTGTGCTTCATTACTGCATACATAAATCAATTATATCATTTTTATAAACCTTTTCTTTCAACAAAAATAATGTTATATGTTTTTAATGCTATAAGTTTTGTTTTAAAGATCCGAAAAATTTTTATTGGCAAATAAAACTCTCAAATGTTAAATTTTTATAACAATTTGAATGAAAATAATTAAAACTATTTTTAACTAGAGTATAGTTTAATTTACAGAAATGAGAAAGACTGTATACATTGTATAAACATGTGAGAAAAGCCTCATAGTATTCATGAAACAATTTTAATTTATACTTTATATACTAATAAATGTATACATTGTTAAAATTGTAATAATATGACTTCTATTTTATACTCAGTAGATAAACACTATTTTTTTAATTAGTGAAATAAATGGTGAAATATCCATTTTACTTGTATTTTTTTCAAATCAATTAAAACAAGTTTGTAAAACTGATGTATCCGATGGATGAAGTGCAGCATAAGTGATGAATCTGATACATACATAAACATAACTTTACTTTTAAAACAGGTTTATACTTTCGGCTCATATATTGAAGAAAATAATCATATTAGACTACCAAAGATAAAAATTAATTAAAATTCTTTTATTTTAAATACAATTACGAAAAGCTCTAAAAACACAAAACATTTTTAAGCAAAAAAGTTTGCATTTGGACTTTTCTACGTTCATGTATTCATTTTAAGTTATAGAGGAAAAAATGTCAGCAACTTTAAACGTATTATTTCATAATAGATACAACACTTTTTATGAAGCAATGTTATGGTTTCTCTGAAAATATTTTCATTGAATTTACATTTTAAATAAAATCCATTGACAAATATTGTTGGATACATAAATTTAGAATGGGATATTCCTGATATAATCAGAAGTGATTTGAAAAGTGCTTATTTAGTTTTACTAAGATATAATTATTTCACTTGCAGCATTATTTATACAAATTTATTATTGTTAAAATTTCTTAGAGAGAAAAATAACCGTGCGTATATGTAGTCGTTAGTATACACTCTGAAGCTAAACATCCCTTGAAAATTATAAATAAGTTTAGTCATGTGAGTACAGATATCCTAAGAGTGCAAGAGTGCACTCCTCCTGCAAACATAAACAGTGGTTCACGACATGGAAGAGTAATATTGATTTCATGATTATTAATTTTCTCTTAGAGAATATTTTTAATTTGTTCAACAAACGTTTCAAATTTGGTATGCTTAAAAGTGATCTTTAAAAGATTTATTTAATTTTTTGAATTGTAAGCTTACTTTTGCGGATAAAATTAATATGATGTAATTTTCTTATTAGAAAAAATTGTACATTGTGTCTGCAATTTTTGTTTTGCCATAAGGATAAAAATATTTATATATTTTAATTATATAGAATATTTATCAATAGAGTATTTTAATTTTTTTTTACATTTTACTGATCTCTGCTTTTATTTTTGGTATCATGGTTGCTTCTGATGTAAAGTGTTTTTGATAAATTATAAATCTTTAATTTTTCAATTATTTTTCACTCGTTAAAAATTTATTTACTTTCATCGTTAAAGCAGGCAAGACATAAATATCAAGAAAGATTAGTTTTTGTTAAATAAATTCATTAGTTTGTATGAAATATAATGGTTTTTAACACATTTTTAAATATTGAAAAAAATGTTATTAATTATAATAAATGTGAATTAAAAATTTGTATATTAAAACTTTATAACAAAAAAGGTAACTTTAAATGTCTTAGTAATACACAATTTTCTTATCTTTTTAATATATTGCAAACTGTTAAGATAAGCTATGATTTTTTTTTAATTTAAAATGATTTGTTTTTGTAATATTATTATTAATATAAATACACTGTCCTCGGTGATATAGTTAAAAGCTAATTACCATTGAGTATTGTGCTCTGAAATACTATAAATATAGTATCCATTAATATAGTATTTTTAAATTTATATTAATAATTATTTAATTTATTAATTAAACACTTTTGGTACAAGAGGAATTTTTTGTTGCGTAAGCTTTATTAGATTACAACTATGACAATTGCTTTTAGATTCTGAATTGTGCAATTCATTTTTAGTAGTTTTAAAATTTTTATTGTTTAAATTACAATCTGAGATTTTTTGACAAATTAATCAAATCGGAAAAAAAGATATTCTTATTTGAATTTCTTGTTTGTATAAATATGTTGATTTCAACTAAAATAAAAACATATTTTCTGAAAATTAGCAGTAAGATAATTTTACAGATAGAATATAATTTTAAATATGTTTATCTTCATTTAAAAGTAAATTTGTCATATCATCTATTATAAATTATTTAGGAAAAATAATTGAATAAAATTTCTATCCTAAAAACTTATTAAAATTTTCTTCCTCATCTTTTTTTGATGAAACGAATATTTATTTGGAAAAACAAATCATATTTTTTTAAAAGTAAAAAAAGCATATCTAAAATAAAAATTTTTGAAACGTAATCTTTTGTTTTTTAAAAAATGATTCCTTGTGAAAACTCCATTTATGTTCATAACTGAAAATCAGAACTCAAATATTAATAATTGTCTATAATTAAATGCAGGAGTGTTTATTTTTGCAAAAGGTTTTAATAGTTAAAAGGATATGAAGAAATATCACCTTAAAATTACATAAATTAAACAATAACAACATTTTTAAATAATGTTAATTTTGTACTGCAATGTTGACAAGTAAGATTAAAATTAAAAACAAAAAATAAATCGTTTTAAGTAGATATTGCTTATAAGCATTTGGGGATACATTCAACTGCTTCAAAAGTTAGAAAAATAAGTACATCAAGCATTTATAATATAACGATTGCAAGTTCTGTAATTAGCATGTAGATTGTTATAAATGCATTGATGGAGAATAAATGAAAATGAAATACAATTACTCTTGGTTAAAAAAATTAGGTTACGATCATAAAAAATGGCAAATTGAGAGAAATGAGATGAATATGTACATATGTTTACTTATGTGAATATTAATTATTGGTATATATGTGTTGTTTCTTTAAATACTTTCCAATGTACAATAATATTTTCTGTTATTTCTAGTAAAATTTTATTTTATAGCTAATAGAGAGAGATATATTAGAAACGAGAGATTAAACATAAGCTCAGCTTATCAGATTCCTTGACAGCAATGTAAATACACTCTCGTCTAACGTTATTTATACGATCAATGAAATGTTTTGTAAAGAAAGACCCTCTGAAAAAGATATCTGTCGCACATTTTTATTTTATTTCTAACAGCATGTCTTAGGACAGAACAGTGCATTACAAAAAATAATGTATTTATTTTTATTAAAAAATTAGTTTATGAAATCATTTATGATTAGTTGTTAAGTCCTTAATATTCCATTGTTTGTTAATCCTACAGATTTGTAAAATGTTTTTTTGATATTTCTTTAGAAGGAAAAATTTTTCAATTGAGGAAATACATTTAAAAAAAATCATTTATTTTGAAAACTATAATTTATTTTTCTTTTCTTTTTAAATGTTGCTTCATATAAATGCAATACAAGTTCGTAGTTGAAAATAATTGTATATTAATTAAGTTTGAAAAATAATAATGAACGTGGAATATATATTTTTATTTATAAGAGATAAAAGAGAGGTCCTATTTTAAAAGTGTCGTAGTGATTTCTCATACTGTTAATGATGTTATGCACCAAAGATTGTGATAGTAATTTTTACTTATATTATGGAATTCTATTTTTGATATTCAATTATCGAGCTTCTTTATTTTCATTTCTTTTACATCATTTTATCTAAACGTAATTGGTATTTCATAGTAAGGTGACTTAGCTTAATAACTGTAAATAAATGTTACTGGATGCAATCTAAATATTGGTGCAAAATTACATATAGTATTATCTTAATTTTGCGTACTATTAAATTCTGTTATTTCTTTAATAATTTTTAACATCAATTAAAAAAACACAGAAATCTCTCAGAGATTTATTTGAAAATTTAAGACTTTTATATTTAAGTTTATATCATATTATCATACAACAATGAATACTTTACAAAGTAGCTTATTTGATTTAAAGCGTATCCATAACTGATACCTTTATAGAATGAAACTAACGGCAACCATTTTTTGTTCTTTTGCCTCGAAATTATTGATATACTAATGCATTGAGTATACATAAGTCATTAAACATGTATTCTTGCAAATATTCTAATTGCATATAAAAATTTGTTTTTATTATCCTTTTTTATAATTTTTTATACTTTTGAGTGTATATGAATTCGCATAAAATATAAAATAATTTGATATAGTGTATGGATGAACAATGCTGATATATATATATATATATATATATATATATATATATATATATATATATATATATAT